>CM021104.1:14398035-14490025 GCA_007115665.2 Sequoiadendron giganteum | reverse complement strand
GAAGAATTGATGGAAGAGGATTGAGAGATCAAATTCCAAATTTGTCTCCAATTTGTTTCCAAAACTTCCCGTGAAGTTTCAATCAACTAATTTTGACATATTTTGATATAAATTAGACATAGTTTAGACATAAGATATCTAATTCATTTTTGAAAGAATATAGATGGAATATTCCTTGTGCAAAAATTCAAATATTTTGATTTATTTAAATTAACAAAGGAGAAATAAATAATTTAATAAAATGAACTATAGGATAGTTGTTTATTAAATTAAACAGAAGAATGTGGCAATTAATAAATAAAGTGTTTTGATCTTTATTTAATTAATTTAAGATGGATATAATAGATTGAAATAGGGATTTGATAATTAAATCAAACAAAGTATTTATTTTTGTTTATTTAATTAAGATGAGATTTAGAAGAAATTATGAAGAATGTGAATGTGAACTATATTAAATAAATATTTCTATTTATTCAACTATAGAGGAAATTAGGATAATTAATTAAATAATTCATATTTAATTAATCGGATGCTCTAGACCAATTTTTAGGTGTATACATTTTGCCCCTCTTTGAAGTGATGTGTTTACGCATTGCTTCGAAGAAATATTTTGCTGCTACTGCCAGGGTCGATGATAAAAATAATAATTTTGTATGCCCCAGACATGATTTTCATATGATAATTTTTCTGTGTGTACCAGACATTTATTTTCAGATGATTTGATGATAATATGCCCCCTCGGGAGATAAATTAATGATTTGATGATTTTTAGGATTTTTGAATTTTTATGAATGATTTGATGATTTGATGTGGTTCGATGATGAAATAATTTATCTCCCAACAAAATGATGAAGAAATGAGTCCTCTGATGAGTTTTAATTAATTTCATTTGTAAAATTAATCAAAATGTTATAAAAATCCCCCAAAAATACCTTTCAAAAATTATAAATAGTGCTAAAAGGTCATTTTCAATTCATTATTTGCTTTTTGAGTTCAAAATTCTTAGTGATAAAGACTTTTCTACCAGTTGGAGCGAGATGCCTATTCCTTACCACACTCACCAATTCAAGCACGTTCGACGCTACAGATGGCCGCCTATGTATGGATCTCCGGTATGTACCCCTTGACCTCCTCGTAATTCGTGCACTTTTGTTTTTTATGCTTTTTAGGTCTTAGGAGTGTCTAGGTGTCTTTTAGCACTTTCAAGCCGCATTGTAGTGCTTACATTATGATGTAGCGCTTTCATTAGGTAGTCTAGTGCTTTGAGTTTTAGCGCTTGCATTTAAAACTCTAGTGCTTCCAGTTGGTAAAGTAGCGCTTTTAGCAAATTAGCGCTTAGGAGTCAAGAATTAGCGCTTGAAGTCGGATTTTAGTGCTTTGAGACTTTCAGCGCTTTGATTCGGTGGATTAGCACTTTTAAGGTCTATTCTAGTGCTTCTGGTAAAGTGGCGCTTTGACGGCCTGTTTTAGTGCTTTGATGTAGAAAAGTAGAGCTTTGGGATTTTTAGTGCTTCGGAAGCCTTTTTTAGCACTTTGGAGTGCTGAAATAGCGCTTTGGGTCTCTGATTTAGTGCTTTAAGCTAATAAAGTAGCATTTTGGATGACTATTTTAGCGCTTCCAGTCAGATTTGAAGATTTTGACTTAGTGAACCTTGATTTCATCAATTCTTATCATGTCCATTCTTCTGATTGGTATGATTGATAATCCAATTGTTGAATGTTGGATTTAGATTAAAGTAAATAAGATTAACTCTCATGATAGGCGAGAAGAAATCCTATTTCTTGATGATCCTCTTGATAAGTGAGGAAATGATTCAATACCTGATAAATCTCATGATAGGCGAGATCTAGATAATGGTTTGATGAACCTCATGATAGGTGAGGTTTGATTCAATTATCTAATAAATCTCATGATTGGCGAGATCTAGATAATGTTTTGATGAACCTCATGATAGTTGAGGTTGGATGTTCCCTTATGAATTTTGATCGAAAATTCATACCAAAGCTTTTGAAATAGACTTGATAGTAGAATGACGTTTAATTCCTGACATAGTTCACTGATTGTGGATTTTTTGTTATGATAATAGGAGGACTTGGGTACTCTCCAGATGCGAGAGAGGTTTCCACAGACTACATATTTGATACCACATTTGACACCAGATGAGCTCCAGGTGATAGGCCAATGTGGTCTCACGAGTTTACTTGACATGCCCCAGATTAGGATTAATCGGGGTTTGTTGACTTCATTAGCTGAGAGGTGGCATAGCGACCACAACACCTTTCACCTACCTACCGGTGAGATGACAATCACACCAGAGGATGTGTGGTGTATTTTACACATTTTGTTCACAGGGGATATTGTTACATATGACTCTCATGGGACTAGCAACAGAGATGCTCTCCGTCGAGTATTTCAGGATCAGGACATTGAGGGTTTGATTGTTCGATGGCGGAGGATTGTGGATTTGTATGCGACACTACCAATAGTGCTAGCTAGATTCACTAGAGGTTTCCTTTGCCCTGATCGTAGGTCAAAGGAATTCCTCATTGGCTGGGGTAGGACATTGGAGAGCATGTTGGTACATGGTACCAGATATGTGTGGGGGATGTGCATGTTAGCACATCTTTACCATGATCTTCATTCCATTGTGTACCTAGGTGCACGTAGTATATCCATAGGGGTGACCCTGTTATAGATATGGGTGTGGGAGCATTTTTCTATTTATCAGCCATTTCCCATTACAGACAGACCAACCCGGAGACTGTATGTATTCAGATATAGTGGTCGGTTCACACAGGCCCAGATGGGCAAGTTAGAGCACTGGAGCAGAGTTTTTGATGATACTAAGACAATGACATGGCACCCATACCTTAACTGTGAGGAGTGGGATGAGGATGATATAGTATTGGGCTTCCTTTGTGACTCTATGTACCTCATTGGTCAAACTCCTTTTGTGATTGAGAGATTTCTATTGCATCTGGTGTACAAACAGTATGGCATTATTCAGTGTATGCCATAGGGGGTAGCCCACTATGCACGATGTCAGATGGATATTCCGGATTGGGGTCCCACATTATCTTATGATGTTGTAGTAGAGGGGTATAGGAAATTATAGCCATCTCCCTAGGACATGCGGAGGGATATTGCAGAGGCACCTGTGACAGAGGAGTGCGCGACATTTTTGGCTTTCGTCCCCCCTCCTCACATCACCATTCTTGATGAGCCCGCACCATTACCAGTAGAGGAGGATGTGGCAGAGGATGTCACCGGGGGTGAGGGTGATATCCCAGTAGATGAGAGCTTAGAGAGTGATAGTGAGGATAGCAGCAGCAGTGGGGACAACTATGGTGGTAGTGGAGGAGACCAAGGGACAGGGCCAGCCATCAGTAGTGGTCCATCTTCGAGCAGGCCTCGCAAGAGGTGAGCAGTGACTGTGCTACCTATGGATTATCAGAGACAAATTTTAGGCTTGCAAGCATGGGTTCAGACACTACAGGGGTAGTTGGTAAAGGCTCAGGGTATGCTTGTGCAGACCTAAACCCAGATGTAGACACAGGCACAGGCTCATGCATAGGCCTTAGCACAGGTACAGGGGCAGTTAGCCAGTATGTAGACACAGGTTGATACCCTGACAGTCGAGAGAGACAGTGCACAACAGATTACTGAGAGGGCATAGGAGACAACGGAGACTCTCCAAAGAGTGGCTAATGGCACCTTTATAGGTGATTATATGAGAGAGGTTTTATGGGTTGGCCGAGAGGCCGAGTTATACAGAGGCTGATACCATGATCCAGTGCCTGTCGAACGCCGAGTCAGTTATGCCCCATCAAGATCAGGGTGGACTCATACATGAACATTCAGTGAGGGGGTGACATAGCCTCCACACAGAGATTCCAGAGATCTGGGTCCATCTGGGGGTGGTGGTGCTACAGGTCCTATTAGGTCTACTCATTCTGGCAGTAGTAGGTCATAGAGGCCATTGTGATCCTCATTGATGTATTTTATGATGTACCTTCTTGTATGATGATGTATTTTTATGACTTCATTGTATACTTGACACTTGAGATGCATTTGATATGATATGTTGATGGCTTCATGATTTCTATGTGATGGATGTTTTTATTTATATGATTCTATGATGATCTAATTCTAAATGTGACGATGTAATGATGATTTTACTTGAATGCGATGATGTAATGATAATTGTATGTGTAGAATATGATATATAGATAAATGATTTGATGTGATAACATGTATGGATAGTTGGATAAATGCTTTTTTATTTTCAAATATGATAATGATGAATGATGATCTTATGATGTATACTATATGTTTTTGATGATTTTTATGTCAAGTATACTCAATCTCTTTTGTAGATTAGATAATCATTGATTGAAACTCTTTATGCCATAAATACTTTGTAGATAATGAATCATGATGAATGCAATCTAATTTTAACATGCAGCTATATGCAAAAAAAATGTCATTTTAATAGTCTTTTTGTGCTTGGTATCATCATAGAGCTTTATTGAATGTTGAAAGTGAATACAAGCGTAAATGGTTGTGTTAATCCAATGACAACCTGAGTACTTCTTTCATGATTTTTGATATTACAATCGAACATAAGCATCTAGGTATAATTGAATCGAGATGACCTGAGCATTCATTGCGTAAACAGGCAGAGATTATCATTTGACTGTGTGAATTCTGAATGTCATCAGTGATACATTTACATAGCACATCCCCTAACAATTCACACATTTATATGATTATCGTACATACAACAGACAATAAATATATCATTCTTTTTCCTTGTTCCTCTACTTTAATACATCATTGAGTTACTCCAAAGAAATGATAATCAAAAAGGACAAAATATCCATTTTTTACTTAGAGTGTTTCATTCATTTATTAGATTTTAGATCATCCATCCTGATTTTGACATGTTTTTGAATTTTTGAGATTTTGACCAAAGATCTAACCTACTAACCTATCTTAGGGGTCTCGGGGGCTGATCAAAGATAAGCCTTGCCTACGTTACACACGCAGAGACCACGTAGTTCGACTGACATAGACCTATGTTTTTTTTTGGATTTAGCCTTTTCAGAGTTTCCTATTTGACATTTTTTTGGCTTTTCGATATGATACGGATGGTTGATGCTTCTGACGATGATTGAAATTGCACTTTGATCTTTGTTTTTGGTTTTCTACCATCGAATGCAATTGATACGTTTGGATTGCCCCTAGATATCTAGATGTTGCCTCCAAGCTATGGAGTTATATGTTGACTACGTGACATGACTTTGATAGTGGATGTAATGATGGCCAGACGAATGATATGATATGAATTGATACTGACTTTCAGATGAATGATCTTGACATATATCCTAATAGAAGGGAAAGCTGATCTTTGAATCACATATGACGCCTATTTCCAGGTTTTCACCACACGTTTTGATTACACCCGTTGTATTTTTCTTGTTTTTCCCTTTTTTTTTTTTGTATTTTGTAGTTTTTATTTATTTTTTATTTTTTTGTATTTTTGTGTTTGCCAAGATGCCTATTTGCTAGGTTTTCACCAAGGAAACAATTTTTAGAATTTTCCCCATGCACTAGGAGACTTTAAGCATAGAATTTTCTAAGATGAATACTGTTGATAGGTTCATCAAACAGATCCCATTTTGACGTTGATAATTGATATGCTCCTGATCCATACACTGATATGACGAAAAATGGACCAAGTCAGTTAGGCTCAAATTTTCCTTTCTTCTCCCTGTCCTATTGATTCCTAGGGTTTTCCTTTAGTACCAAGTCACCAACCTGAAAGACCCTCAGTTTTACCATGTGATTGTAACTCCTTGACATCCTCTGTTGATAAGATGTTAAATGATTAACAGCTTGTAGATGACGCTCATCCAGCAACTCCAGTTCTTGCAGCCTAGATACCCTATAGTCTTCATCTGAAATGATACCTCTGAGTGATACACGAAGGGATGGAATTTCAACTTCAATGGGAAATATGGCTTTTGATCCATATACCAAAGCAAATGGTGTAGCTCCCATTGGTGTTCTGATGCTTGTTCTGTAGGCCCATAGTGCAGGGTTGAGTTGAACATGCCAATCATGTCCAACATCGTTAACCATCTTTTTGAGAATTTTGAGTATGGTTTTGTTTGAGGCCTCTACTTGGCCATTCCCTTGAGGATAGTACGATTTTGAAAAACAATGTTGGATGTGGAGCTTATCACATAGCTCTTGGACATCTTGATTTTTGAAAGGCCATCCATTATCAGTGATAATGGATTGAGGGATACCATCCCGACATATTATGTAGTTCAAGATGAAAGAGGAAATTTGTTTCCCAATGATGGTAATAAGGGGTACTGCCTCAATCCATTTCATGAAATATTTTGTAGCTATAATAATGAACTTGTGTCCATTAGATGATGATGGATTGATTTTCCCTACTAGATCTAAGCCCCATTGACAAAAAGGCCATGTTGTTGTAAAGGGATGCAGTTCTTGTGCTGGTGCATGAACCAGATTGGTGTGAACCTGACATTTGTGACATTTCTTTACAAATTGATATGATTCTTTTTCCATGCACGACCAATAATAACCTAAACGAAGGAGTTTCTTAGCTAGAGTCATTCCACTCGAGTGAGTACCACAAATACTTTCGTGAACTTCTCGTAAGGCCATTTCAGATTCATTGCATTCTAGACATTGGAGTAGGGTACCATCAAGACCTCAATGATAAAGGATATCTATGATTAATGTATGTCAGGCGGATTGGCAGATAAAGTTCTATTTTTGGTTCCTAGAAAGATATGGAGGAAGAATATCATCTTTTAGGTAATCATAGGTTTTTTCATAGATAGAAGGTTCAATGGTTTCTATATGGCATATGGTAGTGGATTTCGAGTGATAATGGGAAGGACAGGATACTTGTTCTACCATAAACTCATAACAAACATGCTTCTCAGGTAATTGTAGTAGTGAAGCAATCATAGCCATGGCGTCTGCAGCTTTATTCTCTTCTCTTGGAATCTGATCAAACTTGGTATTTTTAAAAGATTGTTTTAGATAATCTATTTGATGTTTGTATGGCATCAACTTTTCATCTTTGGTTTGATATTCGTCATTCACTTGATAAATGACTAGTTGAGAGTCCCCATACACTTGTAAGTCCCTGATTTTCCATTAAATAGCCGTGTTGACCCCAATAATCAATGCTTCATATTTTGCCACATTATTTGTACATTGAAACATGAGTCTATATGACTTTGGAATTATGTGTTTGTGGGGGGAGATGAACAATATTCTTGCTCTCGATCCTTGTTGTGTACATGATCCATCAAAATAGAGAATCCATTGTTGAGGCATAGCTATCATAATGTCTACATTTGGAAATTCCATTGTCATTGGGTGATCATCTGGTAGAGGAGCTTCAGCTAGCTATTCAGTGATTACTTGTACCTTGATTTCCTTTCTTTCGACATATTGAATGTCAAATTCACTTAGGAGCATAACCCATTTTTCCAATCTACCTGTTAAGGCAACTTTACTTAGTAGATACTTCAAAGGATCAATCTTTGCAATTAACCTGATTGTATGAGCCATCATGTAGTGTCTCAACTTTTGAGTAGCAAACACCACTGCTAAGCAATACTTTTCTATGAATGTATAGTTTATTTCATAGCCATTTAAAGTTCTACTGATGTAGTAGATGGCATGCTATTTTCCTTTATTATCCTCTTGTGCTAAGAGTGCCCCCAATGAGATATCAGTTGTAGCAATATACAATATGAGGGATCTTCCTTCTATTGGTGGCATGAGAACTGGTGGTGACATTAGATATTGTTTGATCTGATTGAATGTCACTTCACACTTCTCATTCCACATGAAAACTATGTGTTTATGCAATAGATGATTGAAAGGATGACTTCTATCTGCCAGCTAGGAGATTAATCTTCTGATTGATTGAATCCATCCTTGTAGTGATCAGAGTTGGCTAATGTTTCTAGGAGGTGGCATCTCCATTATAGCTTTGAGTTTTGTCGGATCTACTTCAATGCCCTTTTTTGAGACAATCTATCCTAGCAGCTTTGCTGATGTAACCCCGAAGAGACATTTCTTAGGGTTTAACCTGACATTAAATTTTTCCATCCGTGTGAAGATTTTATCTAGGATATGCAGATGTCCTTCCCTATTAGTAGATTTTGCTAAGATGTCATCGACATAATCTTCCATGAAGGTGTGCATCATATCATGGAATATTGTCGTCATTGCTCTTTGATAAGTCAGTCCTGCATTGTTTAAACCAAATGGCATGACGTTCCAGTAGAAGGTTCCCCATGGACATGTAAAAGCCATCTTTTCTTGATCTTCCAGAGCTATTCTTATTTGATTGTACCCAAAGAAACCGTCCATGATTGATAACATGGCATGCCCTGCCGTCAAGTCCACAATGATGTCTATATTTGGAAGTGCAAAATCATCCTTCAAGCATGCTTTATTGAGGTCCCTAAAATCTGTGTAGATTCTGATGCTATTGTTTGGCTTGGAAATAGGCACAAGATTTGATATCCATTCTACATAACCTATAGACCGTATGAATCCAGCATCCAGTAATTTCTTTAGCTCTGTTTTGACCATTAATGCAATGTGTGGGTGCATTTTTCTTAATTTTTGTTTAATAGGCTTGATTCCTATTGGCAAAGACAAATGATGCATAAGTAGATTGGGATATAAACCTGGCATATCAGAATATGACCAAGCAAAGTTGATGCTTCTTGCTTTGAAGAATTGGATGAATGTCGGTCTTTCTTGTTCTGTCATGGATTCCGCCAGATGTAGGATTTTTGCCTTCTCTTTTGTGCCAATGTCCACTGATTGTGTAGGTTCGACCAAAACTGATGATCTCTCATGATAGTGTTCTGGGAGAGTGTCAAATCTTCCATCCTTTAGTGCCTCAGAAAGGTTTTCACCATTGGATGCATTCTTTATTTTTACTTTTTCCAGATCTAATGCTGCCATAGAATGGTTTTCACCATTAGATCTATTTTCCCTATTGTCAATTTTGCAATTGGATGACACTCTCTTGATGAGTCATACTGTTATGAGTAGTATAGAGAGAATTTGTATCAGGTTTAGTATGACATAGGAAATGCACGATGGCATCATCATTTGCAAATTTTGGTACATTCAAAGGTTCGATAGGTTCCCAATCAATAAGTTCTGGATGGATTAATGGCATGGTATCATCGGATTGATTTTGGTCAATGGAAGTAAGGGTGAGGACAGCAATATCATCATAATTGTCATTTAGGATATCGAGATCCATGATGGTACCCTCTTCGAAGTTATCTAGTTCACTCAAATTTTGTTTGTCCTCACTAGAGTCATCGATATTTAGTGATCCCTCGACGAATGGTATAGACCCAGAGCCTTGGCCCTCCTCACATGTAGGTGTATATTTTTGAATCACATCGACTAGAATATCAATGACAAGTAAATCACATGGTAAGGTCCAGTCATATTCATTTGAATCTGTTTTAGAACCATCTTTAAAATTAAGGATATTTTCCATAGTTGTGCTTGTTTGCTCCTGCTTCTCTTCTTCAGAGTATCCTAGTCCTGGTTTTTCTTTTGTGTGGAGAGTGAGAGGTGTGATAGGTTACGAGATTCCCTCTTTTCTTAATCCCACAGGCCCTTGTCCTTCATAACCCATCTTTTCCAGAATAGCCTTTCCTTTTCCATACTTGTCTGTGTTGATGTTAACATTTTTGATACCGATCTTAGATGTTGATGTTTCTTAATCCTTGTAAAGCCAATCTAGGATTGCTTTATTGTTTGTTTCTTCCACTATGGTTCCATATTTTATGAATTTTTTTTGAAGATTTGTGCTAGGTAAAGATTTCAGAGGTTTGATCATTGATGGTTGACCGTATTTCCTAGGAGATCGCATTAACTATGATAAGTTAAGCGACTGCTCCATTGAGTACTATCCCATTCCTTTATCTGTCAACTGCACTTGCTTTTGAAAGTTGTCTGATAGAGAAGTTTGTGTACCTAGAATGTTTGTGTCAACATGACTTGTTTCCTTTTCTTTACCTTTCTTTTGTACCCACTTGGTAGTGATGCTTGTACTTTGTTCATTCTTGGATGATGATGAGCTTGAAGCTTCCCTATTATGAGGGACAAAGGTGTCTTGAGGTACTCTCAATGTGTCACAATGTTGTGGATGATTATAATGAACAGCTATAGTCACCTCTTGTCCGTTTACTAGAAACTTTAGGCATTGATGGTATGTAGAAGGTACAGCCTGCATTTCATGAATCTAGGGTCGTCCTAAGAGTATGTTGTACGTTAACTCTCTTTCCAACACTTAACATGCTATATGCTTGATCATGGGTCCCACTCAAATGGGTAATACAATTAAACCTTGGGATGATCTTTCCTCCTCATCATATGCTTTGATGGTCATTTTCCTCTGAGCATCAATAGCATTGTCAGAATATCCTAGTGCACGGATTAATTTGAGGGTACAAATGTTCAGAGTAGCTCCCCCATCTATTAGAACTCTCTTAACATGATGATTATGGATACATACTTCGATATGCAATGCGGTGTTATGTAGATGATTTAATGAGACATCATCCTGTTCAGAGAATGATAGACAATGCAGGGTAGTCAGGTGTCCCACCATAGCTTGGAATTGACAAACATCCAGATTCTTTGGCACGGTTGTGGAAACTAATGCTTGTTCGAGAAATTCCTTATGTGATGGTGATAATTTAAGAAGCTCCAATATTGATATTTGCATGGGATATTTTGCAATTGATCAATAATATTATAATGAGATTGAGGTGTAACCGTGCATTGAGATCCCACTCCTTTTAATACTACCTTGGCTTGCCCCCTAGTCATGATGTTTTCCGGTTGATGTTCTTGATTTTCTCGAGGGGTGTTTTACATTTGATTGATAACATCATAATGTGATGGAGGTGGAACTGCATGTGTGGAGCCAATTCCCTTTAACATTACTTTTGATTGTCCCCTAGTTAGTGCATTGGCGGGTTGATGTTCTTGATTTTCTCTGATTTTTAAGACATTTATTTGATTATCAAAGCTTTGCGTGCTTGGGAGTAAATCCAAAGAGGTAATGGTGTTAGTTTTGTTATCAACAATGTTATTGTTAACTGCATGATCATGTTTGACTTTAGATAGACATAGGATTGTTGTGTCATAGACATGATTAGCGTGATTTCCTTTGCTGTTTGAAGATGATGCACCTTTGTCATAATTGGGCAAAGGATCTTTGAAGGCCAAATGATCATTGTTATTTTGAGGTTCTTCCATATACACTTTTTTGTTTTCTACCAGATCTTGCACTGCATGCTTCAACTCCATACAGTCATTGGTTTTATGACCCTTGTTATTATGATAGTTGCAATAATCAGAATCATTCCACCATGATAGTTTGACTTTTGGATCCCAAAATCTAGCTTCCCATGTAGTGAGAAGGCCTCTGGTAACTAGTTCCTTCATTGCTGATTCCATTGACTGACCCAAAGGTGTGAACCTTCACCGATTTGACGATTTTTGATGTGACTGTGGTTTTATGATTTCATTGTTTTGTATGGTATTTGTCTTGACATTTTGCTCGTTGTTCTAATTCTTTGATGTGGATGTTGTCAAATTAAAAACTAGTTTGGCATTTGTAGAATGATTTGTTGTTTCATTGATAGTCATGTGGTGATTCTTTTGCCAGAATTGTTCAAGTATTGATTTGAGGAATTACTTGTGTTGTTTGTTTTATCATTAAAATGTTTGATAACTCCTCTCTTGACCAATGCCTCTTTGATTTTAAGACCATTTTCAATGACTTTCTCAAATGTTGGAGGACATTGTAGTTCTAATCTATAACTCATTTCTTCCATCAAGTTTTCAATAAACAACTCCATCTTTTCCTCTTCGGGAATGGACCTAGGATATCTAGCGAACAAGCGTCGCCATCTTTGGAGAAAAGACAAGAATGTTTCTCCCTTGTTTTTTTTGAGATTGTAAAGGTCTTTGATTGTCACATCATGTTGGATGTTGAATAAGTATTGAGAGATAAATCTGTTAATGAGTTCCTCAAAAGTTCTAATACTTGGTTTCAACTTTGAAAACCATTCCATACATGATCCTCCCAAACTCCTTGGGAATAGTCACATTAAATATGTCTCTTCTTGTGCAAACTCAAGACTCATCGTTTTGAATTCTCTAATGTGATCAATTGGATCCATTCTTCCATTATACTTATCGTATTTTGGGATCTCACAATGTCTTGGAAAAGGTATCAAGCCGACCGTTGTGTCGAAAGGATAAGGACAAATGTCCTATATCACATATCTCTTGGTAGTCCCTTGTGTCATATATTGCATTTTTTATTGTAACAGTTGCATTTGAGATGTTAAAATGGCAACCGGATCTATTGTTGGTGTAGGTTGTGGTATCTCAGTCTCATTCATTTCTGGTATTTCTTTCAAACGGTTTACATCAAAATCTTTTGGAATTTTTGCCCCTGATTCGGCTAACATTAAAAGATATTTTTCCATGTCTTCTTCTAGAATTTTCTCCATAAATATGTGAAACTCAGGATCTTGTTGAGCCACTTGGATATCTTCTAGAGTTATATCGTTCTTATCATTGCGGTTGAGATTATTCCAAGGATTTTCCTCTACCATTTCTTGTGATTTTAAAATTTCTTGTTCTAAGAATCTCTGCTTTTGGGACCTAGTTAAGATTGGCATACAAATATTTGCCCCTCTCTTCTGGAATGTTGATCTTATGTGTGGGATAGTGTCAATTTTAACCTTTTTAAATAAAGTCGAATAAGATGACTTATCTTATTGATGAGACAATATTTTTTAAAAAATTAATCGCTATACTTTGTTTCGTGATGAAGGATGATAGTATCCTGATAAAGAAACTTTAGTATAGTAATTGAATGTGTTTTTTATTTTGACACTTATGATTTGCAAGATCTTGATTTAGTTGATAAGTTGGAAATTTGTATTAGCCTTTCTGACTTTGATTCCTAGACAATGATTCTAATAGAAGAAATTTTATTTTGATGAAAAATGTGGATAAAATGACAAACTAATGGACTAGTGAAAATTTTAAACTCTCTATTTTAAAAGCACTAAAATAGATACCATAAGTGCTATTTCTCGGAAGTGCTGGAACAGAGACCAGAAGCACTAAAATAAGTGACCAAAGTGCTAATTGACCAGAAGCGCTGAAACAGATGACCGAAGCACTAATTTATTCGATGAAAGTGCTATTTTACCAAAAGTGCTGAAATACAAACCCGAAGCGTTGAAAGATTTAATAAAAGCGCTATTTTACTGAAAGTGCTGAAATACAGATTGTAAGTGTTAAAACAGTGCCCAAAAGTGCTATTTCCCAGAAGCGCTAAAACAGTGACCAGAAGCGCTGAAACAGGTTTCCAGAACGCTTAAACAAAAATTTTAATTTTCTCTAGTGTAGAATCTGGTCTAGCCTTGTGGCATACTGTATCAGAGATTGCGGAAGATATGAAGGATGAATCCGTTGACTACGGTTGTGGAATTGTGTGAGAGCTCTTCTTTGAAAGAAGGCTCATGAATAGAGTGGTTCTACCGCGTAGTCTAAAGGGTGACCCCTAGCAAAATCGTGATAACGGTGAATGAATGATCTATGTTGTAAGAAGAGTTTTTGATTTTGATATAGAAAACGTTGTCTTCTCAATTTATTTCTATAACTGAGAGGTTGCTTGGGCCTTGTAACTTTGATTTTTCTCTTAACAAACATGGTGGACTTCCACTTTCGCAGCATGGATTTCCTGATTTGTTTTGACTTGACATTTTCAGGATGATCTTTAATCTGATTTAAAAGAATTTGTGAAAACACGGCAAGCAATTTTGGATAAGTGTTTTAAAAGTGAAAAGATTGTGTATATTCAAAAATCATGAATGATCTTTATTGATTTTGATAGGTTGTTTTGACAATTGTATACAAATCAAATAGACTCACACTTAAGGACAAGTAGTTCATCATTATACTCACAGACCACATCTTGCAATTACGTTGACTCACACAGCCGTGTCACCCCCTAGAGGGCGCCCATGTTTTTGTCATTTCTAGGTGTGTACTCAAAGTGATGGAAGTGGATACCGAATCCCTTGAGCAAGCAGTCCTTGGTAATTATATGGTGAGTGTCTTGGGGGAAAATTCTTCCCTCCCCTTGCACCATGAGTATGACAATGTATGGATACTGACTTGGCGAGAAACTACTCTATGGTTCATAGATAGGGTTTCGTTTGTTGTGGCAAATAGATAAACTCCCTCAGGAAACCTCCCAATCTTTAGAACAAAGATTTTGGGGATGGTTATCTTGCCTACTACCATCAAGTTGGACTTTCATCAACAAATTGCATTTTTATTATAGTGGGTTGGATAACCTAGCTTTGGTTGTTCCCACTTAGGTCGTTCCTATAGGGTGAGTACTTTTTCCCACTACGATAGGCCTGCTAAAGGATTTAATAAAGCGTAAATGACATGAAATAAAAGTGAATTTGGCACTTTGGTCACCCAGTCAAGGGGAGAGCATAAGCCTAATCACCACAAGCACAACATATAGATTTGTTCTATTTTAAAATCCCAAAAAGAAAAATTCTTAATATAAGTGAAGGTGTTGCTTCACAAAAATCATGATGTTCTTTTTAATTTCTAATGTAAAAAAATGCGGTGACTATCCTAGGATTGATAGATTTGCTTTAAGAAAAACAAGAAAGTGACTATCCTAGATTGATCAATTTTATTCCAACTTTGAAATGACTATCCTATATTGATCAATTTTAGAAAAACTTGAAGTGACTATCCTAGATTGATCAATTTTATTCCAACTGTGAAAAAAATTAAAATCTGGCCGTGGATGCGTCGGATCCAGACTGACTTTTACAAAAGCGCTGGAATATTACACCGAAGCGCTAAAATAGTTACCTGATGCGCTAAAATAGTTACAGTGACTGGAAGCACTGAAATATGAACCAGAAGCACTGAAACAGTGACTGGAAGCGTTGAAAATCGAAAGCGCTAAAACAACAACCAAAAGTGCTAAAATGTTTAACATAAGCGCTATAATAAAAACACGCCGAGAACCTGTGTGACACTTTTCAGAAAAATAACATTTTTGATAAAATTGGGGTTAGTGCCCCACGGTGGGCGCCAAATTGTAAGTGGTGAAATAGTGAATAAGATCTAAAACACTTCTTAATAAGACATTATTTCAATGATTAAATAAATTGAATCAATTCAACAAAGTAATCAATTGAAAGCGTCCTATTGCTCTCTATCTCCAAAGATTTATTAAATCTAAATTGCTCTCAGATTGTGTAAGCAAATAAGACTGTTAAAATGAGTATCTGAAGAATGAGATAATGTTAATACAATGCTAAATGATAAATCAATTAAAATGGCATGATATTGATGTGAAACAGATAATTGTAGCTACGGGAAGCAACCATGATTGAAAACTGGATTGCTTGATGCTTGATGCTTGATGTCTGGATTCCTGCAGAGTAAGAGTGCAAAAGCTTGATTATCTAGATCCTTTTCGTGGTTGAATGAGGCTTTATTTATAGATTTCCAGGCTGTAGAAATGCACAGGGAAAGCTTTGAAAGGCTTGGATTCAATCTGGAGAATTGAATGGTGAGAGATGGAGGAGATTGAGAGAAACATGGAGATTATCTCTACCCATGAAAACACCAAGCAAGAGAAGAGGAAGAATTGATGGAAGAGGATTGAGAGATCAAATTCCAAATTTGTCTCCAATTTGTCTCCAAAACTTCCTATGAAGTTTCAATCAATTAATTTTGACATATTTTGACATAAATTAGACATAGTTTAGACATAGGATATCTAATTCATTTTTGAAAGAATATAGATGGAATATTCCTTGTGCAACAATTCAAATATTTTGATTTATTTAAATTAACAAAGGAGAAATAAATAATTTAATAAAACGAACTATAGGATAGTTGTTTATTAAATTAAACAGAAGAATGTGGCAATTAATAAATAAAGTGTTTTGATCTTTATTTAATTAATTTAAGATAGATAGAATAGATTGAAATAGGGATTTGATAATTAAATCAAACAAAGTATTTATTTTTGTTTATTTAATTAAGACGAGATTTAGAAGAAATTATGAAGAATGTGAATGTGAACTATATTAAATAAATATTTCTATATATTCAACAGTAGAGGAAATTAGGATAAATAATTAAATAATTCGTATTTAATTAATTAGATGCTCTAGACCAATTTTTAGGTGTATACACTAACCATATCTCTACTACTTCAAAACATGTTTGTGTTATGAGAATTTTTTTTTTTATAGGCTTATTTTCTCTATCTTTCTCTCTATCCTCTATCGTCTACCCTTAAACCCTCTACCCTCTATCTCTCTCCCACTCCCTCCCTCTCTCTTAAGTCTCTCTCTCCTACCCCTTCTCCTTCTCTCAAGTTTTTCTCCTACTCACTCACTCACTCCTTTTATCTCTCTCTCCTGTACCCTTAATCCTCTACCCTCTACCAAGTGATCCCACAATACTGGTTTACAATTTTTGGCCAAACAAGACACTGAAATATTTTTTTCTAGCTAAATATTCACTTACGGGCACCTATAGTTGTTAAACCATGATGGATTTGAAGATGATACAAACTAGTGATTTGTGACATTTTTTATGTAGATTCTAAATATATTTTTTTCAAAAAAATTGAAATCAGATTGCACTTCTCTTTCCATCTCCTTCGAAAACTAGTTTTTTTAGTAAACAACATTTTTAAGGAGTGATGTGTTGGTGTTATTTCCAGCTAAACCTTTAAATTCTCTAAGAGATAGCCAACCTCTATGTTCAAGAATCGTCAAAATTAGTGGCCAACTAACAGGTAAAAGCTTCCAAGATTTTACCCCTACACTTTAGGCTTTGTGGGACCAAGGAGGGTATTCCCTATTGTGTTCATTTGATATTTAATTCCTCAAGAACACTTGCACACACAGATCTATTCCTATTGACTGAAAATAGACAATTCATTAAAGGTTTGGCTAACCTTTAAACACACCATCATCTATTGCTAGGAATTAAGTGGGGCTTCTTATTGTAATTGAAAGTACTTAATATTTTTTATTCTCATTCTGAATCCCTATCCAGGCACATACCTAGCTCAAATATCTGTAAAATAATAAAATAAAGAGACTAGTACTTCATCAATTGGGATAATGGAGTCAAATTAGCAACAATTAGTAATACATCAACCATTTATCTTAGAAATTTGTGGACTATTGTCATACTACCTTGTAGTATTCAACTCATTACATCTAAAACACAACTGCTTACCAAATCCTAAGCCATTCCCTCATAGACCTATGACTTCATTTAAGAATTTAATCAATTCTTTGAATCATAGATAAAATAAACCCACACACTCAATTAAAATAATTGGAGAGAAACAAAAACTTCCTTAATCCTTTCATTCATAATCCACAAGAAAATTGCAGAGGAGAGAGTGCATTTTAGAATTAAGCTTTTCTCTCATAATGTGTGGCTTATGTAAAACCATTTTAAGATTACTAGAAACATGACTAAAACCCAAGACAATTTACTACTCTATTCATCATCATTGTTTACAATATGCATTTTTCTGAGATTAGCTACTCACCTAGAGCAATTTTAGGACTCCATAATGGAACCCTTTACAATGGGAAAACAAGAGAAGATAAAGGAGCAGAAGCGAACGTAAAATAATTTTGTAGAAGACACCTAGCAGAAATTATTTGTTGAGTTTTAGCTAGAAATCATCTGGAATCTTCTTCTTTCCCTCCTTATTTGTAATAGAAAATCCAAAGCCTCTCTCTTCTCTCTTTATAATAAACCACTGCCTCTGTATTTTTCCCATTTTCCAATTCATCTACCATGAAAATATGCATCTCCATTGTTCATTTTTACCCATGTAGATGAAAATAATATATGCTTTTTGAAATCCCTTTTCATCTCTCTTTAATTTGTTGCAAAAAATGACTTGCACCTCCCAACAAAGAATTTTTTTTTACACAATGAATAGTTTATTCACTTTACAAAAATATCTCTCATGCCATTTTGAATTTGCAACCAACTTCATATTTTCACTTCCAATCTCGTGCACATTTCATTTAAAATATTTTTCAATAGATAATTTCGTTATATGCCTAGCGCAAATATTTTTTAACTAAATTCCTCATGTGCCCACTTAAAAATTTATTAGTTTTTATTGGCAAAGGCTTTCACGTGAAAATCTTCGAGCAACAATATAATTTTAAATGTCTTTCCTTTTGAAATTATATGGGCCCACAAAACCTTCCCTCAACCATCGCTCATCGCTGGAAAGCTGGGATAATGGAAAATCAAACCCATGATGAGCGATATGCATTTACCAAGCAAAGAAATTCCTTTTCATGCCCTTTATATTTACCATCGGGCTTATATAATTTTTTTCCTGTGCATTCAATTCTTCCACAGGCCCAGCAAAACTCTCCCTTCCATCAAGCATCGCAAGAGTAGGCAAGAAAATGAAAACAAAACTAGCTAATCAATAAAATGAAGGAAACCATCGGGCATCACTTGATGGAATGGAAGAATGGTGAAGAGACCAATGATAGATAGAAAGCCAACGATGAGATACAAACCATTGATTTTAGTCATAGAAAGATCTTGGCCATTGGTTATACCTTTCATCGCTCATCGCTTGTTACCCCTTGGCTTGTCTAAGGTCAACCAGTGAAGCATTACATCCCAGTGATGGGAAATCACTTACATATCAGTGGTCGCAGGTTCTAATTCAATCTACACAAGACAACTGATGGTAGTTATAAAGGCAACGATGGGTCAAAAGTTTAACCGCATCACTCATCGGGTATTGTTATGCCTTGCATAACCACCCCATCTTTTGCCTTGGTCGAAATGGGTCCCCTTTTTTTTTATGTCCTTGGTTGTTTTTCAACAAAGTTTGGATTTTTTCTTCTTCCAATGCTTTGTTTCCCTTTTGTTTTGGTGGAACCGGAACTGGAACAAAATCTAGTTTGAAAATTTTTTTGAGGATTCCATTTCGATCCCGGTCTCACTTGTCTCTTCGTTGGTCTCTTGGGTTTGTCTTTGTTGTTTTTTTGGAGTCGAAATGGATATTAATTTTTGGATTTATACATAGTCCCAAAATTTTTTCCATCCCGCCTCCGCCTTTTCCTTTTGGTTTGTTTTTTTGGACATGAGATCAGTGTTGTTTTTCTTGTTTGGATCTCGATGTTTCTCTTTTGGTTCTTTCTTTTATTTTCTTATTTATTGGTGGAAATGAAATCAGAACCAAACTCGAAACTTGGAAAAAGTTTCCAAATCAGTTTCCATTTTGTTTGTGGTCCCACCTTTCTTATTTTTATCTAACTTTACTTCGGTTGCACAATAGTCTTGTGCATGTTCCCGCCGCGATTCCGCATCTGACCTTCTCCATTAATGGTATTAATTATAGGCACCTCCCACGTATGAGGTTTTATTTTAACCTTAATTAAGGTTAACTCACTGGTTATTACCACTATTTAACAATTAATATCAAATCAGAGCTGTGGCAAAGCATTTGGGAGTGTGATTCAATCGAGGGTAAAGCATTTTGCAAGTAGGATTTGCATCAAGGGCTGGCCTATTGGATTGCATGTGGAGGTAGGGTTTATGTTTTTTTTTTTCTGTTTGTCGTGTTTTGTTTGAAACTTTGTTCTTCACATGTGTTTTTATCTCTTTGTTTTTGTTTGAATCCTTGTTGTTTTCTTTCCTTTCCTTCTCTTTTGTTCTGCTTTCGTTTTCTTGTCTTTGGTTCATATTTTATTTTATTATTTGTCATTTTTCTTGTTTGTTTGTTTTTCCACGGTCGTTTTCACATTTTCTTTGAGCCCGTACCATGGTGCCCTAGGTTTTTGGGGGTATTGATTGTCTGCTACATGTTTATATGGTTTTATTCAATCTATTACTTTACCTGATGGTCCTTTTGTGTATCAACTTGTCGGTTTCGAGTAGGGTTAGGTTGTTCCTTAATTATTAAAGTCAAAGGGTTTTTTATGCATGTCTCTATTTAAATTACATAAACTTGTGCCCTAGTTGCTAGGTTTCCTCTCGCTCATATGGGGTTGGTTTCATACTATTATTTTAAGCCTCCCTAGCTTGTTAGGTGACCTCATTTTTAGGCTATGATGTCTTTAATTTTCCTATTGAAGTCTTGTTCATGATGGTTTCTACACAAAAACAACTCAGAAAAAATATGATATCATATCTCTATTGAAAGGTAAATATCTATGGGAAAGAAGATAACCCCAAGGTCTCTAATGTCAGGTCTTGACAATGCAAATAAAACAACTCACTGATAAATGTTAAAATGTCGGTAATCACAAAGGAACCTTACTACAAGAAAATATTGGGCTTCGAATTTATCAGATCTAAACAATCAATTGATACTTGAATATTTAATTGAATCCAGATAATAAAGAAATAGAAAAATATGAAGGCTTCAAAGATAATTATAAGACTAATTCTAACCCTAATATTAATAATGCCAAAAAATAAAATGCTCGAAATGGACCGATCCCTCATAAACTACTTTCTATTTAATCCAGATAAATCTACATTTTCACATAAATAGTTCTATCTTCTAAGGTATTTAAAGATTTTCAAATCACAAACATTCATTCAAGCAATCCTGAACAAATCCTTATAATTGAACTAAGCACAATTTAAGTCCAGGCTAACTTTGTAAAGTAGCTAACAATCAACCAAATGCAAAAAGTATGGACCAGAGATCGCTGCAAACATTCCAAACATAAAACCCTAAACATCACCAAACTATTTAACTATGAACTTATAAGCAATTTTAAAGATATAATAACAAGAACCATTCCAGATGAAGCGCCACAAGATAGATACCAGATCACAATATCCTTTCTTCTATTAAGTCATCCAAAATGGCAACAATTATAGCTTTATGTTACAACACTTGCTTGAAAATAAACCCTAATTCACTCAAATATGAAATCTCTATTCTACTTCTCTATGCATATTATGTCTTACCTATCTATCTTTTGAATGAGGCAACTTGCCCATTTTATAGAGAATCCATAAGATTTGTTCACCCCAAAATAAGAATTTACAATAAAAACATGACCTACAAGAGGTTGGCCTCAAAATATATTCAAATATAATATGAAATTTGCATTTCACACCAATTTCATCCAAGTCAGCCTAGGCATCAAAGGGTTGGCCCAATGCATGTGAGTAATGGGATGCACAAATCTCAATGCCTACATAACTACTCCCCATATGTGTCCTTAGCTTGATCTTCTTCACCATGCATCGCCAACAATACTCTGTCTAGCTCAGCAATAGGTGGCATAGGAAAAACCATAACTCTTCTTTCAAGAGACTTAATATCATCCCTTGCCTGCCTTATTGTACCATCCCAATCAGCCCTATTAGTTAAGTATCTGTCAATAACTGCAATATAGGTTGCAACATCATCTAGTTGATGTTTAGTGATTGGTCCCTCACTAACTAGAGAATAAAAATCTCTCCACCATTTCCTAATTTGCTCCAAATTAAGATGCTTCAAAGCAAAAAATTTCCTTCCTGTCATAATTTGAAAGAATGAGATACACTTATCATGAATAACAATAAAAATGTCCTCAATCTTCCTTCCTTGTTTGTGAATCTTCTTCAAGGCCTTTTGCCTCATTTTCAAGATTTTGAATGATTCCCAAGGCTCAGAAACCCTTAGGAAAGGAAGAATCCTACTCTTTACCAGCTTATCCTTAGTAAACTCGATAATTGTTTTTGTTTTCTGCAATAGGAGATCAGTATCCTCTTTGTCTTGAGCAAGTATAGTCTTCAACCAATATACTAACCTCATGGAATCCCCTCCAGTTGACAAGACATCTTTGATAGAAGCATCTCCTTTAGTCTGAACCACTTGCAACCAAGAAACTATGGCAAGTGCAGTGCCTTTCATCTTCTCAAGCTCGAAGATTGTTTCCTGAGGCAAGAAACCTGCAACAAAGGAGGAAGAGCTAATGGACTACAAGGGTTTCATCAACTCCTGCAAGTAATTTTTTAATTTATCATTCTCTCTCTCCAACTCATGCCTAGTTTGTACAACCCTCTTCAATCTTCCTAGAATTATAGCATTGGAGCCTTCATACTCCTCAATATCCTATTTTGTAGATGCATTCCCTAAGTCAATAGTCTGCACATGATAATCCTTGGCACTTACATTATCTCTATCTTTATGTAGAGCAAGGGTAGCAATGTGAGCCACCCTATTTCTTGACCCATCCCTCTCAATCTAGGACACAACCCTAGCCTTCTTCTTAGTCTTTTCTTTTTCAACATTGGCCATTAGGTCATCCCAATTAGGAGGAGCATCCTCTACTATTACCTGTTTACTTTTCAATTCTTTATTCAGCCAACTTGGAATAGTAGACTCAGTTGGCATTGTATCTTTCTTATCTTTCTCCTCTTGGTCATTATGGGCATCCTTCTCGACACTTGGCACCTTAGGGATATCCATGATTGGATCCTCCTTGTCTTGCAACTACTCTTCTACAACAACCTGCACTGATGAAGGGATCTTAGCTGGTATTTCCTTCTGTTGAGGATATTTACTCAATTTCTCTTTCGTAGGTGAATCTACATAGGCCACCAAAGGGGACTAGACCACCTTGTCAATTTTTGCCTCTACACTATAGGGGTTAGCCTCCTGAAATTCCTCCTCACCCAAATCCTTAGGATTTTCATCCTTCCTTGGCTCTTCTTGTGCACTACCAGTATCCTAAGGAATGGAGATACTTTCCTATTCAACAATGGGAGAAATCATAGGAGCATCCTCCTTCATAGCAACATCCTTTGGGGAAGGAGTCCTTGACCTCCTCATATATACTTGTGTTATTTCCCCTGAACTCTCTACTTCTACCACTGGTGGTTCAACCTCCTTATCAATTTTAGGAGCCTCCCTCAGTTTCTGTGATAGCTTCGCAAGCCTTCTTCTCTTTGTCAATGGAGGGGTAACATCTACCTCTTCCTTCTCTTCTTTTTTCTTTTTAGCCTCTTTCCTTGAGACATGTCTCCTTTTCTTGGCAATAGTTTTCCTATGTTTACCCACTTCTATCGCCTTATCAGCTTGAACATCTCTAACCTGAATTTTAAAAGGAGAATCAACTTTTGTCTTACCTTTAGGATCTTGCCCATGTGATTCCTTAGAAGCAGAGTGAGACTCCAAGTCTCCCATCAGATCACAAGTATACTAGACACCCTCACTCTCCAATTCCAACATTTTGTGTTTCAACCACATTTTGGTGTACTTGATCATTGGAGTCATGATTTTATCCAAAAAAAAATTCTCTTCTTCTAATGAGTCAACCTCTCCAACTGGCTTGTCTTTCACCAGCTTGAAGACATGACCCTGAATTAAATTTCCATCCTCTTCCACCCGGTCAGCGATGGCCTTCACATCATATAACCTTACCAAGTCCATTGGTAGCCTAGAGAATTTCTTCTTCCTTACCTTAATTCATCACCAAGGTTAACCCAATAATCTTCAATATTGGCCTTATGACTATACTCCCTACTAGCCTTCTTTTGTGCCTCATAGTGATGTCAAACCTTTCTCTCTTGGAATGGAAAGAGAGGCCAAAATTACTCATTTCCTCCTCAAAAGCATGAGCAAACTAGATAGAAGGACAAACCTCACCCATTCCTATCTTTAAGGGAAAATCATTCCGAAAACTTGTTTTATGATTATATCCCTTTACAACTATGTTGAAGTCACAAATTTTCCTAGTGACCTCCAAAAATATAATATGATCAGTTGGGTACCTCAAGAGTCTATAGGGAGCCCTTTGAAAACCATCAATCCTAATGTATGAGAAAGTGGGGAGCTGGATAAACCATGCCCCATACCTCCTTATCAATTATTTTGCCTTGTCATAAATCCTCACATGCTCTGCACCTTGGAGCAGTCTGGTGACATACATTGTGAAAGCATCGTTTTCTCTTCTATAACTTCCTCCAGTTAGGTGCAACTATGGATATACCTCATATATTGAATCCTACCCAAATGTACCTCTAGTGCTTAACCCCTTATATGGGTGAAATCTTGCCAATGCATACACTAAGTAGGAGGTCATGGTGAAAGTCTTGGTTTGCAAGACATTGCACAACTACTCATGGATTACTACACTTATGGCATCTATCTAGTGATAATCTATACCCTATTCCATTCGAGCAATAACATTAAACATCCAACTCTCAAACACCCCTACACTCTTCAATCCTACTAGTCTGTTGAGAAGAGTGATAACATTGTAATACTCCCTTTTGAAATTGAGCTTGAATAGGTACTTTGTAAATTTGGAGAAATGAGACTTGGGCTTCTCCAACCAAGAGTTGATTACTTGTTGAGACTTGACCACATTATCCTCATAGTATTTCCTTGTTGTGTATATATCAAAGGCCAACACATGTGACCTTCAGGCATATCGAAAGTCCTATCAATGGATAGAGCACTAAAACCTGCCACAATCCTTCCCTGGGGACCAATTATCCTTTGCACCCCTTTGTCATAATTCCTGGCACATTTTAAGAAATTAAGGACAAGATAGTTAAAGGTTTTGGAGCAGAACATTGTAGCAATTTCTTGGGGTTATGAAGACTTAAAGACCTTTGACACTTAGGTGATCACACATACCATACCTCTAAAGCCAAAATCCAAGCCCTTCCATAAAAAAAAAGGCCTAGTCAATGCTTTGATTGAGCCCCTGATTCAAAAGAAGGTGTAAAAGATCCTATTTGCAAGAATAATCTTCCCATTAAGACATTCTATTTAGGTTGCAAATATAGTTCCTATGTGCAAGAAAAGTGGTGAAATCAGGTTATGTGTTGATTTTAGGAATTTAAATGAGGCCTCCAATAAGGATAATTACCCACTACCTTCTCTTGATGAGCTATTACAAATAGTCAATGGGTCCCAGATGATGTCATTTTTGGATGGTTATTCTAGGTATAATCAGGTGCTTGTCAGCCATGAGGATAGAATGAAAATTTCCTTCACCACCAAGTGGGGCACATTTTCCTATCAGAGGATGCCATTCAACCTTATCAACGCCAGAGAAACCTTTAACCATGCAATGGATGTATAATTTAAGGATTTTATAGGTAATTCTATCATTATTTATGTGGATGATTTTAACTATTTTCTCCAAGAGCCAGGGAGACCATGCCACAGATTTGGAAAAGGTCCTCAAAAAGTGTTTAAGCTATGTTGTCTCCCTCAATCCAAAAAAGTATGTGTTTGGAGTATCTAAAGGGAAACTCTTAGGCCACATCATATCAGAAGAAGGGATAACCATAGATCCTGATAGAGTAGAGGCCATTTTAAATTTGAAAAGGCCAAGAAGTAAGAAAGAAATGAGATCCTACTTCGGAAGGATTAATTTCATCAGAAAATTTATAATAGGGTTTGTGAAAATCGTCAAACCCCTTAATGAGATGATGAAAAAAATACAAAAATAGTGTGGAGCAATGAGGCAAAATCTTCTTTCTTGCAGATTAAACAAACAATATCTGAAGCCCTTATCTTGACCAACCTAGATTATCTAAAGCCCTTCTATATCTATTATTTTGTGTCTAACCTTTCATGTGCAGTTGTTTTAACACAACGAAGAGGTGAGGGTGAGGAAAGATCTATCACCTTCATGAGCTCTTCATTTAAGAATGCAAAATTTAGGTACCCACCCCTTGAGAAGAAATCTTTTGCATTAGTTCAAGTAGTAAAGAAATTCAGGCATTACATTCTTCGAATTCAGGTAATTGCCATAGTTTTTGATCCAGTTGTAAAATCCCTCCTAATGCAAAGCGAATTGAGAGAGCAAAGAGGAAAGTGGATGGATATTTTGTAAGAGTTTGAATTAGAGATTCATCCAATGAAACTCATCTAAGGGCATGGTTTATCGAAGGCAATGGCAAATTTGGACAAGAATATCACATGTCAATAGTACACCATGTAGTCATTTACTAAGGATCCATGGTACACATATTTGATCTTCTTCCTCCTCAACAATTGATGCCCAGAAGGGATGAATGCTACTCAGAGGAGAGAACTGAGGATGAAGAGTGCTCATTATATGCTCAAGGGGGGATCTATATATAGAATAAATTTTCAAGTAATTTACTTGTGTTGTTTGCATCAACAAGAGGCTGAGCACACCATTTTTGAGTTTCATGGAAGACATGGTATATGACATGGATCTACAGATGCTCTGACCCATCAAATTATTAGGTCAGGGTATTATTAGCCTTATATGTTTTGAGATTCACACCAACATGTTTGAACATGCCATGTATGCAAAACCTATGCACCTAGGGAAAGAAATCTAGCAATTCCTTTGCAACCAGTGTATGAGGTAAGACCGTTCGCTCAATGGGAAGTAGACTTTATATGTGTCATTAATCCAAAATATTCTTTAGGTCACAAGTTCATCTTGACTACAACTAACTACTACACACGCTAGAATGAGGCTCATCCCTACAAAAACAACACCACAAATGTGGTTATCAAGTTTCTAACTGGGAACATCACCACCAGGTTTGGAGTACCATTCGCCTTGGTATATGATAATGGCCCTGCTTTTTCTTTAGCTGAATTTATTCAATGGGATTATGAACATAAGATTGTCTTTAAATATTCATCCAATTACTACCCTTGGGGAATGGAGTGGCTGATTCCACTGCTAAAAATTTGTTGGAGGTAATCAAAAAATTGTTAGAAAACAATCCTAGAGACTGGCACACCCAACTATGATTTTCCCTATGGGTAGATTGAACTCGAATAAAAGCTTCCCTAGGAAACTCACCATTCAAATTATTCTATAGCCAAGACATAGTCTTCTCGATCCATTTGCAAATATGTATCCTCAATTTTATTTAGGAATTTTATACAAAGGATGATAGGATCAAAGTCAGACTAACCAACTTGCTCACCATGGAAGAATAGAGAGATGCTACTTTGTAGCAGTTCTCTAAACATAAAGTTATTGTCAAACACTAGTTTAATAAAAGGGCCAAGGTAAAGTCCTTTAGGATATCAGATCTTGTGTTACTATGGGACAAAGCTAAAGAGAAGAAGGGAGATCACCAAAAATTTGATAGAATTTGGTTAGGTTCATATCAAGTAGTTGAGATACTAGGCGAGAATGTTTTTCGTTTAAGTACCTTGACAGGAGAACTTGTTCCATTGCCAGTTAATGGTCAACTTCTTAAGCATTAATTTGGCTCATGAAGGTCTGATGTTCTAAATAACTGTACTATATTTTGTTATATGTAATTAGTTCTTTCTTTTGTTTTTTTTCTTTGTTTATTTTTCTTTATTTTCTTTTTGTCTTGTCTTGTTCGTTGGGGATCTTCATTTCTATCCATTCCTAGAAAATGGGTTGTTATGTAAAGTATGCTATAGGCACTAGGAGAGAAATTGATTTAGCTATTTTCAATGACCATCTATTGAAGGATTTCATTCTAAAACTCATGTCTTATGACCATTCTAATGTTGGTTAGAAAAGTTATTAAGGGTAAAAGGTACATTGTAAATATCTCATGAATTATAATCAAAGTTTGTCACAAAGTAGATAAACATCTACCTAAGTAAATACCTATTTAATTTAGGGTTGTTGTATATTTGATTTATGTGAGAAATCTGATTCCAAGAATTTCACGAAATTCATTGTAGTTCTCAACCCACATTTCAGATTAATTGCATCTAAGTATTGAGAAAAGTTCATAAAAGGTTCCTACAAGTGAAGCTTAAGTTTAAAAAAAAAAGAGAAAGAGAGAAAAGGAAAAATCAATATCAAATGGTTGAATAAAATATCTCTATCGGGGCTATGGACACCTATCTAGCAGTAGATAAATACTTTGAGAGAGCTAGAGGTATCTTCATCGGGGCTATGGATGCCTATCTAGAAGTGGAGCAATGCACAGGATTTCATTGCATGATAGTTAAAGAACTCAACCTATGTAGCTTGGATCTTAGGTATATTTTTTCAAGAGTGGATAAAGTATCTATAAATAATGATGCAAAATATATGCACACACTTAGATTTGGAATAGTTCATGAGCACATACATTTGAGATTCCAGCTCAACCTTATTCTATATATGTGATCTTTTTCAAGTTAACATTCTTCATAAGTCAAGTAGTTTTTGGGTAACTGAATTCTTTGGTTTCTTGAAAAGGGTAAACCATTTTCCCAACCGAGTTTCCATTTGTTATGCCTTGCATAACCACCCCATATTTTGCCTTGGTCAAAGTGGGTCCCCCTTTTTTGTTTTTTTTCAAAAACGTTTGGAGTTTTTCTTCTTCCAATGCTTTGTTTCCCTTTTGTAATGGAGGAACTAGAACCAGAACAAAATCTAGTTTGAAACTTTTTTTGACGATTCCATTCTAATCTCAGTCTTGCTTGTCTCTCAGTTGGTCTCTTGGGTTTGTCTTTGTTGTTTTGTCGGAGCCAGAGCTGGAATGGATATTAAGTCTAGGATTTATACATAGTCCTGAATTTCTTTCCATCCAGCCTCCACCTCCGCCTTTTGGTTTGTTTGTTTGCACTTGAGATTGGTGTTGTTTTCTTGTTTCGATCTCGGTGTTTCTCTTTGGGTTCTTTATTTTCTTTTCTTTTTTGTTGGTGGAACCAGAATCGGAACCAAACTCGAAACTTGGATAAAGTTTCCAAATTGATTTCCATTCCATTTCCATTCCCACCTTTCTTGTTGTTGTCTGACTTTACTTCGGTCACATAATATTCTTGTGACTATTCCCATTGCAGTTCCATGTCCAACCTACCGCATTAATGGAATTAATTTTAGGCACCTCCCATGAATGAGTTTTGATTTTAACCTTAATTAAGGCTAACTTGTTGGTTATCATCACTCTTTAACAAGTAAAATTGAACCAGAGCTATGGTAGAGAATTTGGGAGCATGATTCAATCAAGGGAAAAGAATTTTGAACACAAGATTTGCGTCAAGGATAGCCTATTGGATTGTGTGTGGAGGTAGGGTTTATGTTCTTTATTTTCTACTCATCGTGTTTTGTTTGGTCTTTTTTTATTTACGTGGGTTTGTAGCTCTTCATTTTCGTTTGAATCCTTGTTGTTTTCTTTTTTTTCCTTCTCTTTTTTTCTTCTTTTTTTTCCTTGTCTTCGGTTCATCTTTAATTTTACTGTTTTCCATTTTTTCTTGTTTGTTTGTTTTGCTAGGGTCATCTTCACATTTTCTTCGTGCCCGTACTATGGTGCCTTGGGTTTTTGGGTGTATCGTTCATCTTCTACATGGTTATATGGTGTTTTTCAATCTATTAGTTTACCTGACGGTCCTTTTGTGTATCATCTTGTTGGTTTCATGTAGGGTTAAGTTGTGCCCTAATTATTGGAGTCGAAGGGTTTTTTATAAACTAGGTTTTTTATGCATGTCTCTGTTTAAATTAAAAAATTGTGCCCTAGTTTTTGGGTTTCCTCTCAGTCATATGGGGATGGTTTCATATTTCTATTTTAAGCCTCCTCAGCTTTTCAAGTGACCTCATTTTTAGGCTATGATGTATTTCATTTTCCTGTTGAAGTCCCTAATGACGTCATTGTTCTTTTTATTTGGGGTAAGATCCAGGATTGATTTTGTTCTCAAAACTTGGTTTGTAATAAATCTCCAACTCTGTCTCTAGTCCCTCTTTCGATGAGTTATTGTTTATCAAGAAAAAATTTGCTAGGTATATATTGAGCTAGGAGGCTATGGCATTAATTATAGAGTGGAGATATTAGTTTATCCAATACCCCAGATTTACTTTTTTCAGGTTGGTTGAGTTTGGTGGTCATCCTCACTTAATCCTTAGATGTTGCAGCAACAGGATGGTTTTAACGGAGTTTGTTTACCAAGCCTTAGGGGTTAATGCTAAATTTATTATAAAGAATAAGCCTAGTTTTCATAAGTTCCCCATGCAGTTGGGTGAATGTAGTTTCCCACACCTTGTGGGAGCTAAGGTTGTTTGTAATAAATTGATGCATTTGAAATTGGGCTTGTATACAGCTAGGAAGCACTTTGATCAAAAGAAGAAGATGAGTTCCTTGCTTCCTTCCTTTTTTGATAGACACTTCAATCTATTAGAGGACTTCTGAAGTGATCTTCAGGATGAATATGACTTGAGGAAGAGGAATTATGAAAGGTTTCCTATCCCACTCATGGTGGAATATGGGGTTAAAGTGGACATTCCTAAAAAACTATCAGATGATGGTGTGATTTTGGATCCCTTATATGAGGCACATAATGTAGGCTCCAAGATTTTAGATCTTGTAGATTAGGGAACGGAGGAGACAATAGATATTAAGAATATACCAAGACCAGTGTTGGATAGAAGTATCCAATGGGTCCTACTGAGAACCAAGGAGCCTCGAGATCAAACCTCCAGGAAAAGAAAAGGTGCAAGTACCACACAAGGGTACAAGATGAAGAAGAGAAGAATGCCTCCAAAGGAGCCCTTGGAATTCTTCCCTCCTAACATAGAGGAATTTGAACTTGAAGCTCTAGCTCAATATTTGCCTGAGGCACATGAAGAAGAAGTCCCAATAAGACCTGTGGCTGTAGCATCAGTTATGGGTGAGTTGCTTACTCAGCTTCCTCCTATAGAGAAACCAAGTGGAGAAATTCCTAGGGGAACCCTTCATAAGGAAGTTGAAACGTTAAAGGGAAAGAAAGTTCAGGTAGAAATCCATGATATAGGGAAACACTCTTAGGGTACTCTATTAGATATGAAGACACTAGAGGAGATGCCTCTAGATGAAGTTGAGCATGTTTTGACAAAAGATGACCAATGGGAATTGTTTGAAGAGGCTAAGAGAGCATCAAATTCCAAGACATAATCTTACGTGTTGGAAAAATAGAATGAAATGGATGCAAAGGTACAAGCTCATGCATTAATCAATCAACAACAATTAGAGGCCAAGCAAAAAGTTGAGGAGTTGGCCAAACAATAAAAAAGGGCGCAGGAGCTCAGACTAAAGGAGGAAAATGAAAAATTGGAGATGCTGCAAAAGATCCATGAGCTTGAGGAAGACAAGGCAAAACAAAGAAGAGAAAGGGAGGCCCTTGAGGCTAAATTAAAAATGACTGAATAGGCCTATAATAAAAGGGAGGAAGTAGAAAAATTGCAGAACGAAAAGGATGTTGAAGAGCTTGCTAAACAACAACAAAAGGAAAAGGAAGCATTGGACAAGATCAAGGATTTGGAGAGAGAGAGATAAACTGCTTGAAGAGAAAAAGTTAGAGGAAGAACAGTTTAAAAAGGAATGAGATGATAAAAGGCTACAAGAGAAGAAGGATAGGGAGGAGGCTGAGAAGATTGCACAAGAGAATGCAGAAAAGGGACACAAAAATGTGCAGGAGGTTGATTCTCAACCTAAAGTTACTTTATTGCAGCCACTATCCTCAAAAATTGTTGCCTCTTCCTCTACATTAATGGTTATCACTCCTAGTGCTCCTACCTGGTTAAATTTGGATCTTGAGAAGAAGAAAATAGCTCCACCACAACCTCTTAATTGGGAAGAAATGATGAAGGAAATAAAAAAGGAGAAACAAAAGAAGAAGGCCATAGTTCTTCATTCCACAAGGCTCACCAACACAGGGGAGAACATTGTAGAATATGCAATTCTAGTAGTGGACAAGGATAGAGGAGATATGCAAGTCACCAATTATCAACTGGGCATGGTCAATTTGGGGAAGCCTACAAGGAATCAACAAATGAATCTGATTGATGTTGTAGCTTCATCCACAAAGTCGAGAATGATCAAAGACAAAAAAATAAAGGATGAGCTTAAGGCTCAATTAGATAAGCTGCATACTTTCTTAAGAGATGTTTCCACCCCCAGGTCACAACAAGCTACTATCTTGGAAATTCTAGTCTTACTCAGCAAAAGAGAATTTGATGATCAGGTACAAATGAAGAGTTGGTCTAGGATGATGGATAGATGGATAGATAAGCTTAACCAGGAAGTGGGTTAGGTGTTGGTAAGTAGTATTGAAATTCATAAGATAGTGTTGGATTTGATAGAGGAAATGGGTCACCACACTGAAACTTTAGGAAAGCAGGAACAAGAATATAGGGGGTATATTCAGAAAATAAAAGATATCAGTAAACTACCAAAGTCAACTCTTCTTGAGCAATCAATCTTCAAAGAAGATAATGCAGATTTCTTGGAAAGATCCTCAAGCATAATCTGATTTAGGTCTGATTTAATATATAAGCATAGAAATTAAATTCAAGATACTAGTAAGGACTTGAATGAGCAGTTGTATGAGCTAGAAGCTATTGTGGCCATTTTAGTAAATGTGGATATACCAGTTAAGGAGGGCATGCCTTTGAACCAATTAAAGGAGAAATGGGCCAATAGGTTTTGGGAGGTCATGCAGAAAGAGGATGATGGAGAGGACTTATTATTAGATAGACTAACGGATATTAAAGAAGAGGTAAAGGCTTCCAAGAGGCAATTGACCAAATTAAAATATATGAAGGGATTTTCCTCAATCGAGTTGAAGAGAATTAAATTTGAAGACAGTTGGGTCAATGGGACTGATGTGGATATTCTTCAACAAGTCTTCTCTAGTTATAATTATTACCTTCTTTAGAAAACTATGCAAGAATTATTTGGCATTAGGATGATCTATTTTGGGCACTCAACTTCCCCTTTTTCTCTCCTATTTCATAGGGAAATCAATGTTTGAACTAAAGATCAACAAGTCTAAGTTGTTGAGTAGGTTTCAGTTCCTTGATTAGTGGATCTCAATTTTGATTGAGAGGTATTTGTTCCTAATAATCTCTATATTTACTTTTAAGCACCATATTATAAAGGTCAGCTGATGAAGTAGAATTAGCCACCTGATGATAGCAGATGGGAATTTTTAGCTTTGAAGAAAAGATACTTTTAAAAGTTCATGTTGAATTTAGATATACTTTTTATATAGTTTTATGTTGGAATTAAACATCTCCGATGAGGTTAATGAACCATAATCAGTCTGTATGCCAGTGTGTTTTCTATGCATAAATGTTTCTTATTTGATGTGAATCAATAGGGGAAACTAGATTATAAAGATCATTTCATTAAATTGTCTATGAATGGAACTTATATATGTTTGTTGATCTATATTATTTGCAATGAATGAGAAATTTTGTTTTTTTTAATCTTGTGGATTTTTTGATGAATGGTTGTGATGATTAAACTAAGAATTATGAATGTATGTGTGTTGTTAGAATAAGTGAAATAATTAGAAAGTAAAATAACACACCAGTGAGACATTAGATTGAAAGAAACTACTTAAAAAGATAAAACAAACTTTATATAATAATAGCTTCATCAAATTCTTCCCATCGTCCTCTATCTCCAAGGATTTGATTAAAGTTACTAGCTCTTGTGTAAACAACAAATTGTTGAAATGACAACTTAGGAGAATGAGATTGATTGAAAATGCATATGCATTTCTAATGATTTTAAGCTATGACATTGAACTTGAAATGTTATGATATTGCTAAAATTTTGATTCGAATGCAACTATAGTAACTGCGTATGAAATCTAGGATGAAATCTACTTTCCAAGTGGTTGTATTTATAGATTTTTGAAAGGAAAAATATTTTTTGGCAAGATTCAATGGTTGAGATTTAGCCTAGAAGAATGGATGGTGAGAGATGGAGAGGTTGGAGAGAATATAGCTGCTAGAGAGAAAAAGATGGATTGTGTTTTCAACCCACAAAACCCCCTCATTCAAAAATGGAGACAAATTGCCATTTTTCATGAAGCAGTTTTATTTTTTGAAGATAATATCTCAATTAAATAATAATTTTATTTAATTTCTTGTGAAATGTGCAAATGGAAGCTTCCAATTAAATATAAATATTTAATTATATATTTGGAGAATATAGAAGCTTTCTTAATTAAATATGAAATATTTAAATAAATGTATGTGGTTGTCGCCCACAAAAGGATATAAAAGTCACGGAAAATCCTAACCTGGGAATTGGACATTCCAACAGGTGACTAACATACTCTCATGTTCGTTCATTTACTTTATCAAACCAGGGAATGTATACTTGAAATGGAGCGACACTGTATGTGCACTAAGAACCGATTTTAGCCACAACCTAATAGAAATAAATGCGTGAAAGGAAATATATTTCTGATACAGGAACGTAAAGAAAATTCTTATCAACCTAAGCATAACTTAGTTAAATCAGAAATCATAACAACTATTTCTGAGAAACAAACCATGAACTGGTCTTATACTATAGGAACAGACACAAGGATGGATTCCTTATGCTGCAAGAACAATACAAGACTGAGTTTTCTCTAAACTTCCTAGAATGAAATTCTAACTAATAAACAATAGGAAATAAACTACTTACTAAAGATACTTACTAAGTGGTCCCCCTTAGCAAGCATCAACCAACTATGCAAGAATTGAACTCAAAACTTCAACTTTTTATTCATAACTCAGAATCACATACATGGTTGGTTTTCTTGTAAGAAAACTAACACAAAAATATATTCATCATTATAGCACTGCTCTTACATACTCTGTAATGTTTCTACTCTCTAGTCTAATCTCCTTAACCTTTTTTAATCCTCCCATCCTATTCACTCGCGCAGGAGGAACATTTATATATAGAAAAATAGCTAACTAACTTGAAAGAGAAAGATGCAGATGTAGATGCTTCCTAATTCTGAGGAACAAATTTCCATAAATAAAAGTGTATCTATCCAACTGATTCGGAGAGAATCCAACGCTCCACTCTTCTTAGATTGATGACCATTTAGATCTCCTCTTGATGACCCGAACATAGCATCTTCGCAGGAACAACATCCTTGGTGTCATGGTAGAAATGGTCTTCACTTCAGAATTGAGGTTCACTGTGCTTGACTTGTTCATACTATCTTTAACAACCTATGGAACACATGGCAACAAAGGCGAAAGAAAACATACATATAATAGCATGATACTTATCATTAATCACACACATTAAATTCATCTCATTTATCCAGAAACCACACGTATCATATTAGTCAATTGGGAGGTCAAACAAGGCCATGAATATAGACATATGGAGATATTAAGCAATAGGAATATAGGAATGCATTGTCATAGGATACTACCCAATTTAAGATAAAATTTTATAATCACAAAGTTTAAAACAACCATTAGGAAGAGTAAAAGGTATTCAAAAATACATCATGATATTCAAATAATGAGCATATTTTAGGCTCATCATTTTCCCCCTACTTATGCTAATGCTGGTCCTCCAGCATTAACCTTCCTACCTGTTTCCCTAAAGTTGGTAGAAGTAGCATGGCCTTGCATTGCAGTCCCAAACTTGTAATAGAAGCATCTATAATTCTGCCACCTTTCATACCTGCAAGCTTCATTAGTTTCATTAATATCTGCGGCCAGATAAGGGTACAGTGGCCATATCAAAATAGGGGGGTGGAATGTCAATGGCAACCATAATTCAAACCTTTCTTGGAGACCCAGTTGTATGTATCTTTTTGATCTTTTGATGGCTGCTCTGAAATTTAAAGGACTATGAGGCTCATAATTTCTTAGGCCAACTGTCAATTTCTCCCATCTAGTTTTGATTCTGGAAGATGAATGTTTCCAAAACAAGTATGGTTGGCCTTTAAATTCATCATATACCTATTTTATGAGATCAAATATCCTTACTCTTGTTGTAGGATCATAAAACCCATATGTAACAAAAAACCAAGTTCTAAGAACTGTTTGAAGATCGAAACTTTTTGTTCTTAGGGGAATTGGTTCTTTTCTTTCAGCTTCCTCATAATACTCTAATTGCTTCCCATAATTGATCTCATTAGCCATCCAAGACATAAGTGACCTCAAATGAATGTCACCAATGTAAAGGAGTGGATTCCACTTTGTTTCAAAAGGTATTAATAAACCATGCAAATAAAATTCACACATAGAATTTCTTAAACAATTAGGTGTTGTTTGATAGGCATCATAGAATTCTTTGGCGGAATGAATGACAGGATCCAGATTTCTAGAAATTCATATTAATTGAAACCATAAAAATTACTCCTTCAGACACATTGCATACACCCTGGGTGGTGGTATACATTCCATGATTTTCCCAACTAATCTCATCATGTCATTCATTTTCCCCTTGATTTCTTGGATTTACTGCCTTTGATTTTCAATTTCTTTTTCTCCTCTTTCCACAAACTTTATTGCATTTCAGTTTTGGCAAGATGACAAAAACTCAAAGTTTGAAGTGTCACAGGCCTCCAGACAATTTTGAGATATTCTAAGTACTTAATTAGTAATGTTCTCTTGTACACAACCAATGCACGACAAGGTTGTGTGGGCAATGGTGTTTCGTTGAACAACTTAGTTTGTTCAAGTTCTTTTTCTTCCTGCTCAGGAGGGGATTGTGCTTCTCCTAACATTATCTCAACTGCCTTTGCCAAATCATTAAGGCTTGGCATCCTCTTTTCATCACTGCAACCCTATTGCATTTCCTCAACTTCCTCAATTTCTATTTGTAATTCCTCAGGTATAACAAAGTGACTATTATTCACATTCTCATATACACTCTAAGAATATTCATGACCAAAACCCTTAGATTGCTCTGAAATAATTATAATTTCTAGTTGGACGAGTGTTGAGGTAGTTTTACTCTTTTTCCTTGTTGAAACTCTTCTAGGAAATGTAGTAGGTGCAAGAGGTTCTTTATTTTCTCTTTTTAACTTGCCTAGGGGAGTCAGACTTAGTAGGAGAGGGTGATGATGAAGCTATAGTGACTACAGGTGTTGCTGCAAGAAAAAGTTGGGTAGCACATTTTCGCTTTGTTGTTTGAGGGTTTGCTTCTAGGGTATGCTCAACACTAGATGGTTTGCCTACTTTTTTTTCCCCCTTTTCTTTCCATGTGACAGACCTAGTTTTTATTTGGATAGAGGGCTCAAGTGTAGAGGCTACAGGACTAGGTGATGCAAGAGCAGATAATTCTTGCTCTAGTTCCCTACTTGTAGACTCTAATTTCTTTTAATTTTTCTTGGGTTGAGCAGGGAGTGTTTTGGGAGGTTGGGAGGTTGCAGTCCTTTCTGGGCAGAAAATTCTTGCCAAGAAAGGGGTGATACATCTCCCAAAGAATGCTCAATCAATAATTTAATTATGGCATGATGGGTGATGAAATTATCTTTACCCTTCTGAGGTTCACAAGCACTATGCTCCAAAAGATTTAACAAGAAATTTGAGACGTTGACAACTAACCCGTGCCTAATATGAATTAACAATTTAAAATGGTAGGAATGCAAATAAGAGAAGCATCCTTCACAAGTCAAATACCTAATTATGAAAGAAGCGTATTCTGAATATGGATAAGGCAATGAGACCCATTTGCATCCTTGCTTTGAAACCTCCAAGGGTCCATCTGCTAGCAATGTGAATTTTTCCCTGGAAGAGATAGCATCCCTTCCTGAAGGAAAATTTTCTCCTACTGCTGGAAGTCCTATTACTTCAGTAATTCATTCCTCAGTTACAACAACTGTTAAACTCCATACTGTAGCCTCTCCTTCTGAAAGAGTTCTCATAAATTCACCTGCAACTTTTTCATCGAAAGAATCTATCCTCAAGAAATAGTTCAACCATCCAAAAATACTGAATGCTTGAACCACTTGAGGATCTTGTGTTAAGGCCTCATGAGCTTCTGGCTCATGTCTTACCAGCTGACCACCCATATTCAAAAACTGACTCTGCTAAAAATCCCCAAAACTTAACCTCTTTAGAGAATTTGAAAAACACCCTTTTCTTGCTCTGTTTCTTTTCTTTTTGGCTTGTTTGCCTTTCTTTTCTCCCAAAATGATATAAAATAATTGCATGCAATGATTTTTAGAAACTACTTAATTAAGCAGTTAACTTGCTGATAAGGAAAAAGCATGCATTCACTCGCATTCATTCTTGGGAAGTACAATTAAAAACATTGTTTTTATCAAACGTGGCATTGGCAAAAGAAAAAGGTTTAAAACAAACAATCCCTGCCCCCTACTTAAGATTTGACATGTATCCTCACATGCACGAAAGGAGGCAAAGAATGAGTAGTAATAACTAATAGACACTTGTAATAAATGAATAAATAAAATAAGTGAATGATGTGACAAACGAAAAGAATATCGCATACCTTGTATTAAATTCTCACAGATGTTGGAAATGACTGTTTGAAAAAGAGATCATGAATGGTGGTGGTAGGGTATGATGTGTGACATGGATGGGTGATGTAGACAAGAAAGTTTAAATGATAGATGGTGATGGATGGTGATGGAGAAAGTGGTTTTCATTAAAAGAAAACCTTTATTATGGACATACAACATAGTGTTCAAAGAGATGTTGCAGGAAGAAGACCAAAGCCTTTTTTTGCAGGAGGATCAATGGCTATATCTAAAACAAACTATTTTATAAATTATTCTTTTGATGTAGGCTTATGGTACAACCGAAGATGGTGTCCATTAACCAGCAGTTTGAAGCGGACAGGATTGATTGTTGCCAATTGAACCGAACCATTATCAAATATATTTTCAATTTCATACGGACCAAGCCATCTTGTTGTAAGCTTACCTTGATTCTCTTTATACCTGGATTCATAGAGTAGGGCCCAATCACCAATGGAGAAATGCTTTCTATGGATATTGCAGTCATGCCATTTCTTCCTTTGCTGTTGGATTGCTTCAGTGTGCTGGAGGGCAACTTTCCTCATCTCATCCAATGCATTTAACTATAGGAGGCATTTTTTTTGTGCTTCTGAAAGATCAATTTGAAGCTAAAGTGTAGTTCGTAAGGCCTTATGCTCAAATTCTATTGGCAACATGGCATTTTTTCCATAAAGTAACTCAAAAGGGGTAAAACCTGTAGTTATTTTCCATGTTGTCCTATAGGCCTAGACTGCTTCTGGAAGATGACTACTCCAATCTTTCTTGTGTAACTATATTTTTTTTGCAAGGATTGCCTCTAGTTCTCTGTTAGTTACCTCTACCTGACCATTGGCTTGAGGGTGGTAGGGGCTTGGTTTTTTGTGCCTGATCTTGTAAATGTAGTGATTAGGTTTGAAGTAAATTGAGTTCCCTAATCAGTAACAAGTTCTCTAGGGACTCCAAATCTGGTAAAAATCTGTTCATAAAGGAACTCAGCAACCTTATTGTCACGTGCATGTGTCATTGCTTTCACTTCCACCCATTTGGTCACATAATTAGTGCAAACTAAAATGTAGGATTTTCCATTGGATGGAGGATCAATTGGCCCAACAAAATCCATCCCCCAATTATCAAAGGGACTAACCACCACTTGTGGATATAGGGGCATTTCATTAAACTTCATTGGTCTCCCCATTCTTTGACATTTGTCACATTTTCTGGTGTAGGCTACAATATCCTTGTGTAATGTGGGCCAATAGTACCCTGTATTAAGCACTTTCATTGATGTTATTTTAGATGCAAAGTTCCCACCACATGGCTCATCATGACAAGCGTGCAAAATGTCATATGTCTCATCTTCTTTGACACACCTTCGCATGACTTGGTTAGGCCCTGTGTAAAACAAACAGTCTGCAATCCATGAAAAGTTAAAACTTTTCTCAATCAACAGCTTCCTATCCTTTGGTGAGAAGTGAGCTGGTATTTTGTTGGCTGCTAAATAATTTTCAATATCTGCATACCATGGTGTTTGAGTAGCTATAGAAAATAAATTTTCATCAGGAAAGATATCATCAATTACCTTAGATGTGGCAGGTGTAGCTGTTTGAAGTCTTGACAAGAAATCAACCATGACATTTTCCCTGCCTGGCTTGTCAATAACTGTGATATCAAATTCTTGCAAAAATAGTAGCCACCTTGCTAATCTACCAAATATGGCAAGCTTATTCATAAGGTACCTTATTGTTGCATGTTTTGTATGAACAAATATTTGGTAACCAGTTACATAATGCCGAAACTTGTTCAGAGCATACACAACTGCTAGAAATTCTTTCTTTGTGACAGTATAGTTTAATTATGGACCTTGAATATTTTTGCTGATGAAATAGATGTCATGCTCTATGGAATTCTCCTTCTATCCTAACACTACCCCTATGGCATAATCAGAAGCATCTATGTGTATATGAAAGGGAAAACTCCACTTTGGTCCTTGGAGAATAGGTGCTTTAGTAAGCAAGTCCTTAAGCTATAGGAAAGATTTGTCATAGGCCTCAGTCCAGTTAAATTCACAATCCTTAGTCAATAAGGCATACAGGGGACTAGCTATTTTTCTAAAATCTTTACTGAATCTTCTATAGTATCTAGCATGCCCTAAGAAGCTTCTAACATCCTTTTGTTTCATAGGTGTTTGCAAAGTTAGAATAACTTCTATTTTTGCAAAATAAACCTGAATTCCTATTGGAGATATATGATGGCCTAAAAAAATTCCCTCTTGCATCATCATAAAACACTTCTCACTATTTAAAGACAAATTATGCTCCTTACACCTTTCAACACTTTCTCCAAATTTGATCATGCTTCTTCATAAGTTACTCCATAAGTGGTGAAGTCATCCATGTAGATCTCCATAGAATCACGAGAAATGTTAGCAAAAATACTAATTACTACCCTTTGAAATGTTGCAGGGGCATTACACAAGCAAAAAGGTAGGAAAAAGTATGCAAAAGTCCCCCATGGACAAGTAAATGTTGTTTTGTCTTGATGCCCAAGGGAAATTTTAATTTGGTTATACCCACTATATCCATCTAAAAATGAGAAATACTTTTTACCAGACAATGAGTTCAGTACTTGATCAACAAATGGTAGTGGAAAGTGATCCTTTTTAGTTGTATTATTCAGCTCCCTATAATCTACACAAACTCGCCATTTCCCACCTTTTTTAGGAACAATCACCAGTGGAGATACCCATTGACTATTTGAAATAGGGTATGAAACTAGCATCAAGCAACTTTTGGAGTTCATTTTTAACTATTTCTCTAAGTGTTGGGTTTATCCTTCGCTGAGGTTGCCTAACACATGAACAATCTTCTTTAATTTAGATCCTATGAGTACATAGTTGAGGATCTATTCCCTTCATATCCCCATAGTCCCATGCAAAAGCTTTGTGTTGAACTTGCAACATTTTAACTAGGGTAATTTGTTGAGATTTAGGTAGTTGATTGTTGATACTCAGATAGTGGCCTGGAGACAACTCAATTTTTTTGGTAAGATCATTCATGGAATCTACTGGCAAAGGTGGTGTCTATATTTATTGTGGGAGAAAATGTTGATATACTGCGGGGATTTTAAATGGTGGTTTTCAGGATTTAGCTGCTATAGGAAACACTGCTGAGGATAGTTATTTAAAATAGATGGGCTACTTATGCTAGAATTGGACTGCAAAATTTGTAAAAGTAGGTCATTCTCACTCTGAAGTTGGGAGAATGGATTAGTTTGCAGCATCACTAAGTGAGCCAATGAACTGACTTCTTTTGTTTCCTCACCCAAATCTGGCTGATGCTGAGGAGGTGGGTATAAATCCAATTTCTTTGTTGACTAACCATCATAGATTGTCATGTTTCCTGAATGGCATCCTATAAAAGCATCAGTTGTGGCTAACCATTGTCTACCTAGAATGATAGGATATCCTCCCAAAGTTGCCTTGGTGGACAATATGGTGAAATCTGCTGGGTATTCCCAAGACTCAAGGTTGACAATTATATCCTCTACCATACCATCAGAGGTTACAGTGGAACTATCAGCGAGCTGCAAGACGGTAGGTGTAGACCTAATGGTTAGGATATTCAAATATTCCATAGTATGCTTGGTCATTACATTAATGGCTGCATCGAGGTCAACTAAAACATTTTTTACCATCTGACCATTAATATTGATTTGTATCATAGGACTTTCGTGGTCAGCATATTTTGGCATGACTATCTTCCCTAACATAATATCTGCCAAATTTCCTTCAACATGGATAGTTTGGGGGTCCTTTTTCTTTCTTCCAGGTTTCTTCAAAAAAGCCTCCTTAATGGCTTTCCCATAGATTGGGACATCTTTAATGGCTTGAAGGAGAGGGATTTGAATGTGTACATTTTTTAGCTGATCTAAAATATCAAAGGTAGTCTCTTCTATAGACTTAGGTGTATTGATTTGCAATCTTTGAGGAAAAGGGGATTTTATTGGATGTTGTAGGACAGGCTTCTTAGAGGCATTATCTAATATAGGTATCTGTTCTGTAGGACCAGTCAGTTGTTCAACAGAGGGAGGATCTTGAATTTCAGTAATTACTAGTGGCTATGGAGTAGGTCGGGTGGTTCCAGACCTGAGATGGATATCATTAATATTTAGGGCACAGGCTGGATACTGATTGACTTCTGCAAAATACATACGTTGTTGTTTCTGCTACTTATTAATAGGATTTGGCAATGGCTGAGTAGGCATAGGCATTTGTTTTGGAGGACCAGTATTTGCTGCAGTTGTTGTAGGTGGAAGCATGAGGGCCTGAGATTGTGGTTGTTGAAGCTGCAAAAATCCAGGGGGGTGGTTTGGCCATTGTTGAGAACCTCTCCATTAAGAATTTTGTTGCTAGTTACCTTGGGGTGGAGCCCATTGTCCTTGTGGGTGCTACCAACCCCCTTGAGGAGATTGCCATTGTGAATTTGGATAGTTCATCCATTGTGGTTGAGAGGTATTCCATGGTGGTGATGGGCCATATGTAGCTTGCCATTGGTTACTATAATTAGAGTAAGGATTACCAACAATTAAAGGGTCTTAAGACATACCTTGTCTTTGAGCCCATGGGCGCCTTTTTGCAATGTAGAATACTTGGTCATCATCACCTTCTACTGCCTTAAAGTTAGTAGGTAATTTCTTAGACTCCATATTAGCCACCATCTTACATCTGCAGTCACGCTTCTTTTATCGACAATGTGGATAGAACTCAGCCAAGATTGCTTCAGCTTCCTCATGTTTCTTTTGAGCTTGCATAGTATCGAGCTATGTAGCAATATTATTTATGATATCTTTCTTAAAATCATACAGCAAATTTGAAATCTCCATCTGTGAAACTCCATTATTAGAAGACTTTCCCATTGTGGCCTGATGACCTCTTCCCTTCTTGACACTTGCTCGAGAGTAATTGCAACATATGTTCGTAATATCATCCCAAGGCACTTGGGTTATATCTCCTCCTCCCATTAGATCCAGAGCATCAATACAGGAATCATCGATTCCCCTCAGAAAAAGTAATTTCTAAGATTCTTCATTGAGAGTATGGTCTGAATTCTTCTTCAAGAAAAATAAAAACCTTGAGATATAGTCTTCCAAGCTTTCATCCTCCTTCTGTTGAATTCGGAATATATCATCACCCTTACTACCACTCTTGCAATATTCCTTATATTTCTCAAGAAATGTTTTTTGCATGAGTGCCAAACTATCAATAGAATTCCTCCCCAAACTCATGAACCATCTTAGATCTCCCTCCTTCAAAGTAGCAAGAAACAACTTCAGCTTGTGAGCATCTGTGGTATAATCATAACTTTGACAGAGGATGTCGAACTCAAAAAAGAAATTATCTAGGTCCTCTATAACTATTCCATAGAACTTGGGAAGTAATGAAGAAGGAATATTTTTGAGGTTATCATTATCTTGTTAGGCTATAATAGGGAATTCAAAAGAAGGAGATTGATTAGGTGGATTTTGTGTCATATCTGCTTGATGAAGTATCAGAGAAAATGGATTTTATAGGGGTTCTTCATCAGCAAGGTCAAAGGTAAATTCAGTGAGTGGGTCTTCAGCAAATGGATTGATATATTGGTTAACTTCCTCCTCAAATAGATTATAAGTTGGTTCAAAATCATTATAAGTGAAGGAAGGGTTCAGTAAAAATCTCCCTAGAGCGTACCTTCTTCTATGCATGTAATGGACTTAACTGAAAATTTGAAGGATTTGAAAACTCTCGAATAAGAACACTAAGCTACTACTAACAATGACTATGATAGGTTCTTAGCTTGATACCATCCCTGGAAACGGCGCCAAAAATGTTTACCACCCACAAAAGGATAAAAAAGTCACAAAAAATACTAACCTGGGATTTGGACATTCCAACAAGTGACTAACATCTTCTCATGGTTGTTCATTTACTTTATCAAACTAGGGAACATATACTTGAAATGGAGTGCAGTGTATGTGCACTAAGAACCAATTTTAGTCACAACCTAATAGAAATAAATGCATGAAAGGAATTCTATTTCTAATACAAGAACGTAAAGAAAAGTCTTATCAACCTAAGCATAACTTAGTTAAATCAGAAATCATAACAACTATTTCTGAGAAACAAACCATGAACTAGTTTTATGCTACAGGAACAGACACAGGGATGGATTCCTTATGCTGCAAGAACAATGCAAGACTGAGTTTGTGCTAAACTTACTAGAATTAAATTCTAACTAATAAACAACAAGAAATAAACTACTAATTAAGATACTTGCTAAGTGTGCCCCCTTACCAAGCATCAACCAACTATGCAAGAATTGAACTCAAAACTTCATCAGCATTTTATTCATAACTCGGAATCACATACATGGTTGGTGTGTTTGTAAGAAAAATAACACAAAACTCTATTCATCATTATAGCACTGCTCTTACATACTTTATAATGTTTCTACTCTCTAGTCTAATGTCCTTAACCTTTTTTAATCCTCTCATCCTATAGCTAACTAACTTGACGTAGATGCTTCCTAATTATGAGGAACATATTTCCATAAATGAAAGTGTATCTATCCAACCAATTCAGAGAGAATCCAACGCTCCACTCTTCCTAGATTGATGACCATTTAGATCTCCTCCCGATGACCTAGATAGAGCGTCTTCATAGGAACAACATCCTTGGTGTCATGGTGGAAATGGTCTTCACTTCAGAGCCAAGGTTCGCTGCTCTTGACTTTTTCATACTATCTTTAACAACCTATGGAACACATGGCAACAAAGGCAAAAGAAAACATACATATAATAGCACAATACTATCATCAATCACACACATTAAATTCATCTCATTTATCCAAAAACCACACGTATCATATCAGTCAATTGGGAGGTCAAACAAGGCCATGAATATAGACATATGGAGATATTAAGCAGTAGGAATATAGGAATGCATTGTCATAAGATACTACCCGATTTAAGATAAAATTTTATAATCACAGAGTTTAAAACAACCATTAGAAAGAGTAAAAGGCATTCAAAAATACATCATGATATTCAAATAATAAGCATATTTTAGGCTCATCAGTATGGTTAAGGGTTCTGATATTTGAAGAAATGTATTTACTTTATATAATAAAGTAATGTGATAATTAATTAAAATAATTAATGGTATTTAATTAATTAATTAAGAAGACATGAGAAAATGATAATAGTGAATGATTTATAGAAAAGGTGAACATTTATAAATAAATTATTAAATTAATTTAAATGTAGTTGAATCAAGAAGATTAATTAAATAATGTGTATTTAATTAAATTACCAAGCTAATACGATGTGACCATTTTTAAATGTGTACATTTTTCCCCTCTTTGAAGTGATGTGTTTTATGCATTGCTTCAAAGAAATTTTTAGATAACGAAATTTTTTCCCCTAATTTTGAAAAATTGACCGATGATGCTATATGCCTCCTCAGGTGATGAATCAGATAAAGATGATTTGATGTTTTTTTACTGATTTTCTATTTGATTCATTTGTTGATAAAGATTATTTGAAATATTAATATGAAGATTAATAACTTTGTTTTTTTCCCGATTGATGATGCTTTTCGATTGATTCAACGTGTGATAGTGAATTTTTTATGATTGATTGATGATGAATGATAAGATTGATAAATTTTCTTTCATGATTTATGAAAAATAAATAGTAAGATTGATAGGTTTTCTTTCATGATTGAAAAATAAATAGTAAGATAGATAGATTTTATTTCATGATAGAAAAACAAATAGTAAGATTGATTTGATTGATTCGATTGATTTGATAGAAAAGGATTGATACAAGAATTTGATGAAGATGATTTATTGCTTGAATGATTAAATGATTGTATTAAGATGATGGATCAATTAAAGGAAAGGAAAGATGAGGAAGATGATGCCAAATGATGGACAGGAGAGGATAATAAGAAATAGGAGATTGGTAAGAGAAAATGAGTAGAAAGAAAGCACAAATGGATTAAAAAATAAGTATGATTTTTCCCCAGTCAAACTACAAGCCAATATGGATTGATGATGATGATGATAGTGTTGTTGATGAGGGAATGATTCATCCTGGAACAATACAAAGATAGAGAAGGATACATCCTAATGATGTTGATGATGATGACCAAGGCCTGCAAGTAACGCTAAGAACAAGACCAAAGGTATGATTAAATGATTTGTACTAGATTGAATGGATTGATTAGATGATATTGGAAGAAAGGATTGTATGAATTGATTGAGATGAATTGATTGGAAGAAATGATTGGATGGATTGATTGAGATAATGCAGATGATATGTGATGGATATGATAATTATCATGCATAAACAAAGATGGATGCAATCTATCTAATATGCAAAGTGAACTGCAAAGTTGTCATTTTGTTAGCTTCTTTATGTTTTATGTTTCATCATTGAGCTTATAATATGTTGAAAGTTAGTACAAGCATCAAAGGGAATATTCATACCATTGATGACCTAAGTACTACTTCCATGATTTTTGATATAGAAAGTTAATATAAACATCAAGGTATAACTGAACCAAGATGACCTAAGTATTTCTTGCATAAAAGTTAACCATGTTCCTATGAAAATTCTGAAATTTCATCAATGATACATTGTAGAGCATATCCCATGACCAATTTTCATAATACTAATGATTAACTTACAGAAAACAAGCAAAGAAAAATCATACTCCCTCCTTGTGATTCTAGTTTAGTACATCATTGAACCACTCCAAAGATATGATGTCATCAAATGTCAAAACAATAATTCAACTTATGCTTTAAATGTTCCATTCATTGTATTCAGATTAAGATCATCTAGTTTGTTTCAGTTTCAATATATGACATGTCTCAAAGCGGTTTTGACCAGGCTTGATTGGATATTCGATTGTTGATCTGATACTTGATAATTGACACATGTTGCTTGTTTTGCCTGCTCAAACAGTTCAAAAGTTGATTGCCCCCCATGAGTTCAGAATTTTTCCCCTAGTCTAGGGTGAGACACGACCATTTTATTGATGAAATCATATGATTTATTGATTTTTTTTTGGAATTTAAGAATTATTTTTTTAATATTGATGTATCTGATTTTTTTGGATTTTGATGTTTTTTTTTTTTTTGTTTAACAAGGACATTTAAGATGGAATGGGATGAACGATTGAAGAAACAAGATGCCCCAGAATATAAGAGAATATTCATGATGAAGGATGTGGTATGGAAGATTTGGATGAAGGATTAGATGCATGATTTTCAAGAAGATCCTTAACCTTGTCAATATCAAGGGTGAAAATGAGGATAATGACAATGAATGATAAGAGGAAAATGGAAGATAGTATATGGATAGGGAGATGGATATGAAAGATAATATTTTAATGATAGGGGGTGGAGGAAGGATTTAAGCATCAAGTTTCATAACTAATATCCCTCGAATATGTGCTCTAATAGACCATGGGAATGGGAATTAGACTTATAAATGTTGGCATGATAGTAGAAGTTAAGGCCTTATGCAAAGATTTGAATTAAAGGAGGAGAATGGGGAATGGATGTTGGATAATAGATAGGAGGTTGGAAGGCTTGGTGATGGATAAATGGAAAGGATGAAAAGATTAACATTGGCACACACCTTGAAGGGTGATGGAGTGATGGAGGAAAAGTAGATTTGGAAGGTGATATGTTTTTAGATGGGAGATGGGGAGAAGCTTTCCGATTAGAAAATTTGGATGCCAATTTTGATTTTAATGCTTCTATGAGACTTTTAGGAATCCAAATGAATTTTTATTTTGATAATTTATTTATGGGCCTTTGTGGCCTTTTGAGATTTTTCTCTTTGATTTATGGACCTTTGCGGTCTTTGAAAAAAAAAAAATTGACTTGATGGGCCTTTGTGGCCTTTTGAATATTTATTTTGATTGTTTGGATCAAATTTCTTTTGATTTTTGGATCAAATTTTCTATTATTTTTGCATGACTCTTTGAGGAGACATGTTGATCCTTTGATACATGTGGATTTTTATATTGATTATTTTGACATTTGGAACCCAAAATTTATTCCAAGAGAAATGGGATGAGTGTATTGAGATGAATGATATGAAGGTATGATGGATGAGTTAATGTAGGAATAATTTTGAAAGTGGATCAAGGATGTGTGCCTTTGTTGTTCTTGAAGAATAGGAGATGGAGAAATGTGGGATCCTAATATGGATGGAAGGGTTGATCAACTAGGGCTGGGATGATAAGGACCAAGGATAGATGGAAGGTTTGATGAACTAGGATAAGGACATAAGATAGAGGGAGAGTTTGATGAACTAGGATAAGGACCTAGGATATATGGAGAGTTTGATGTACTAGGATACCTAGATTGAGCATGAGGTGTATAACCATGGTAGTGAGAATATGGTTGTGCTTGGACAAAAAGGGGTTCTAGGATACCTTGTTCATGAAGGCCTAAGCCTTTTCCTTTGTAATTCATAATTTTTCACATTCGTTTACCCATGGGATATGAGTTTTTTGTGAAACAAGATGCAAGTCTATTTTGAGAAGGATATGATATGGATGAAAGAATAGGTGTTTGAAGTAAACCGGATCAGATAAAGGTGGAAGATCCAAATTTATAGTTGTGGGGTACAAATAATGTGGTGGAATATGAAGCCTTATTAAATAGTTTGAACATGGCAGTCAAACACAAAATTAAACTGTTAATTGTTTTTGGAGATTCAAAGCTAGTTGTGTCACAGGTCAGATCTAAATATATTGCAAAGAACAAGAGGTTGAAGCAATACAGGAATTCTATATGGGATACAATCGAGCTATTTGATTCTTTCTCCATAGATTGGGTGGATCAGTAAAAAAATATAATGGCAGAATTCCTAGCCAATGTAGCACTAAAAAAGTATGACATCACATTGGCAGGAGTGTCTCAAATTGATTTCAAGACAAGACCCATTGTTCCTGAAAATATATACAGTTGGTAGGTTTTTAATGAGGACACTGACCTCCTAAAGTTTCTTCACTGTATAGAACAATATAAGGCCCAATAAATTGACTTTAATGCCTTTGTAGAAGAAATAAATGGAGAGCAGACAATATTTGGGAAGAAGGTCTTACAACTTAGAACTAATAAACTCCCCAAAGGACTAGTATCATTAGAGAGAGTATATCATGGAAATGATTGATATCTTATGAAACAAACACTAGTGAAGAAGGAAGATATTGAAGAGATAAATTTAGGGACTGAACTGGCACCCAAAAAATTACATATTGGAAATAAAATAAGCCCGATAGTTCAAATAATTTTGATCTCATTACTCAGGAAATATAAACATGTATTTTCATGGTCTTATGAAGATATCAAGGCATATAGGGAAGACCTATTTCAACATGAAATACCATTGAAACTAGATGCAAAGTCGTTTAGATAGAAACAAAGACCTATTAACCCTACATTAGAACCAAAGATGTAGGAGGAATTGGCAAAGCTTGGAGATGGGGGAATCATTAAACCAGATAGACATTCAACATGGGTGTCAAACTTAGGTCCTATGAGAAAGAAGAATGAAGATATCAGACTGTGTGTGGCCTTCGAAAATTTAAATGTGGCATACCTCAAGGATAATTACCCTCTACCTAATATGGAGGCTATACTACACAAAGTGATAGGGTGTGAGTTGTTATCTATGATGGATGGTTTCTCTGGTTATAATCAAGATAAAGTTAGGGAATTTGAATAGTACAAAACAAATTTCACAACTCCATGGGGAACATTTGTTTATGTGAGAATGCCCTTTGGTCTCACAAATGAAAGAGAGACCTTTCAAAGAGCAATGGACTTAGCATTTTCAGACTTGATTAATACTATAATGGTAGTATATCAAGATGACCTTACTGCTTACTCAAAAAGGGGTGAAGATCATGTAGAACATCTAGAAAAAATATCCATAAAAGCCTTAGAATATGGCATTAGTTTGAACCCTAAAAAAATGTCATTTTGTTGTTACAGAGGGAAAACTCTTAGGACATATTGTATTGAAGGAAAGAGTTAGAATATATCCTAAGAGAGTTGAGGCCATAGATAAGATTCCTATTCCTAAAACTATCAAATCCATTAAATCTTTCTTTGGACATATTAAGTTTGTTAGGAGGTTTGTGTCCAAATTTGCTGAAATTGTTAAGCCCATATAAAAAATGCTAAGGAAAGGACAAAAAAATGAATAGACTCCAAAAGAATTAGAGGCCTTTGTATCCATTAAAAGAGCCATCAAGGAATCCCCTATCCTCAAATCTCCTGATTTTACAAAACCTTTTCAAATATTTTCATTCGCTTCCTTACACACTATAGTTGCTATTATGTTACAAAAAAATGAGGATGGTTATGAGCAACCTGTGTCCTTTTTTAGTAAATCTTTGCAAGGATTGGAGTTGAAATATGACATAATGGAAAAACAAGACTTTGCACTAGTAAAAGCCACAAAAGCCTTAAGATCGTATCTTGTTGGAGCCAAAGTGATTGCTTATGTCCCTCACATAGCTTACAAGGAATTCTAATACAGTCAGAAGTAACAGGGAAGAGGTGCAAGTGGATTAATAAAATTCAAGAATTTGATATGCAAATAAAAATTAGTAAATTGATAAGAGGCCAAGGATTAGCCAAGTTAATGGAAAAATAAAATATTGAGGCAAATCAATTTGCAATGTGGAAGATGGAAGAAACACAATTGCAAGTATTGAGCATACACCTTGGTATACAGACATCATGTATTACGTCCAAAACATGAAGTTCTCTGAAGGATTTAATGATAACTAGAGAAGAACCTTGAAACTGCAAGCCTCTAAATATGTATTCGTAGAAGGTGATTTGTTTTGAAAGAAAAAAGATGGAATGTTGCTGTTATGTTTGGATGAGTTGCAAGCTAATCATGTTTTGAAAGAAATGCATAAAGGGGTCTGTGGAGGCCATTATTCTGCAAGGACAACTGCACATAAAATCCTCAGGGTGGGTTATTACTAGCCAAAAGTTTTTAATGATTCTTTTTCATATGTAAGAAAATGTGAAGCGTGTCAGAAATTTTTAGGCAAAATGAAATATCAGGGAGCTTTACCACTTAGAACTATCCAGGTTGAAGCCCCTTTTCATCAATGGGGGATTGATTTTATTGGGGAGATACAAGAGAGATCAAGTGGAGGACACAAATGGATACTGGTAGCCATTGATTACTTCACCAAATGGGTAGAAGTAATCCCAACCAAACAGGCAACAAGTAAAGTTGTGATAAATTTACTAATGGATAATATCATCACCAGGTTTGGTACACCATTGAGATTAATCACAGACAATGGGATGTGTTTCAGATCGGATGAATTTAAAATGTTTTGCAATATGCATGGTATTGCTATCTCTTATTCTCCCCCTTACCATCCACAAGATAATGTCTAGGTAGAGTCCAGTAACAAAAGTCTTCTAAAAATCATAAGGAGAATGCTAGGTGGAAACAAAAATATATGGGATTCAAAATTAAAATTGGTTGTATGGGCTGATAGGATTGCTATCAAAAAGGCAATTGGAATATCCCCATATGAACTAGTATATGGAACACAAGCTAGAATGCCTTTACAAAATTTGTTACCATTTTATAAATTTATCCTTCAAGAAGACATGGAGGGTCCTAAACCGATGGAAGAGAGAATGGAAAAATTACCAGAGCTTGATGAAATGAGAAGACTAGCTCAAAACCAGAACAAGAAGTTGCAAACACAAATGAAGTATTTGTTTGACAAAAAGGAAAAAAATAGAAAATTTGAAGAAGATGACTTGTTATTGATGTGGAATGCTAGGTGCCAAGAGAAAAGAAAACGTGGAAAATTTGAGGCTTTGTGGTTAGGATCTTTTTTTCCAACAAGGAGAGGATTCATATTACTTGCAAAATATGAGTTGTGAAGAATAGGAGTTTCTTGTACATGGGAAATTTCTAAAGAACTTTTTCTCTTGAAAATTACATAGGATCAAGGGTTGCCAGTGCATGAAAAACTCTTGAGAAAACCTTTCATAAAATTTCCATGCACAGTAGTATAGGAAATAAAGGGTATAGGAAATTGCTAGTACATGGACAATATTGGGATTTTTTATTTGATTTTTCTCCATGTACAGTAGTTCTGGATCATGTTCATCTCCACTTGCTTTCATCCATAATGGTTGGTCTGCTCACCCAGAGATATGGATCCTTACAATGATCTCACAATCATTCATCCCCAAAAGGAGCCACTATTGGAATTGTAAAATTTTGATAACCTCATTGACCCTTCATGCTTATTAGTTTCCCAAGAAGTCCATATTATGAGCATAAATTTTCCTCAACACAATATAATCACCAAGGTCCAAGTGAAATTTTATATTATAGCCCCATAAAATTTATTTAACCATGAAAATTTAACATATGAAACATATTGGCATAAGATGGTGTAGGTCTCATCGATACTAATCTCTTTTAGTGATTGGCAAGACATCAAAAATGTCATATCGATGAGGATATATGCCAAGAGTACGCGAGTTCACATTTTCTATTGGCAAGACAAAAGGTATCGACATGCCGGTGTGAGGTCATATCGAGGCAATTCGCTTTTACCGCTTGGAGTACAATAAAAAGTATTGGCCAGACTAGGTTCATTGGGGTAAGGTTTCAAAAGACAGCATGAACCATTCAACGGTCTCATCGATAAATAAAAGGAAAATTCGGTCGATAAGAAAATGATTACGAGAAGAGATTCGAGAGTCTTACCGACCTCCCATGTTATACTGAATGGATTGATGTGAGAACATATAAGGAGATAAAATAGTCGGAGGGCCGATATGCATGGTTTCACTGAGGAAAAGAGGTATCATTAAGATAAACTTCAACCGAGAGATCTATGAAAGTCATAGCGAATACTATTCTATCATCAGGACACTTACTTTGTCTCAGCGAATTAAATTAACAAAAAGAACATCTCAATGAGACACATACCTTTGGGATAATATAGAAGATTATCTGCCCAATCCCTTAAGTCATGGTGATAAGCTTGATTGGTAAGAGTTGTGGTGACATAAATAATAACTGTCGAGGAGACTTTAGGTATCGCTGGAACTACAAGATGTCTCTATGAGTATGTGAATGTTGGTGAAAATATGAATGGAAGTACCAACCAAAGATTTAAAATTTCTTGTCGATATGCTACATGATGTGATAGTGAGAATTTTGAAGAGCCTGCTTCATGCGTGTCATAGTTAAGACATTAATGGCACCATGAGAACATAAAATATTTTGTGAGTTCAGGTGAACTCAATTAAAATTATTTTTCTTGTGGAATTGACAACAAGAAAGAGGAGAAGAATGAGTGCAGGATTGGGGCATTCTTTCAAATTGGAATTTCAGGAAAAATACAGTAAGTCTTTCATCCCTTGAATATTGTGATTTTCATAGAATGGAAAGAACTAGTCTAGAGAAATCAAAATTTAGAAAACATGGGGAGATTAGTCAATCAAAAGGAAAAAAGTAGAAAACAGAAAGTCAGTTGGAGGGCACTGAGAAAAAATTGAACTAGGATCTCATAGACCAGCTACCCAATTTTGGACCTAAATCCAGACACTCTGGGCAACTTAGGTCTAAGGTGGATAAATTGGATGATATATGTAAGCTCATTGGAGATATTTGGACCCCAATCAGAGGCTAAAAACTATTTAGTTTCCATTACTACCGAAGGAATCATTTTGAGCCTATATGTAACCCTTGGAGGCTCAATTTAGGTAAACTAGTATGCCCTAATGTCTTTTTTAATGTCAAATTGGTGAAGATGTTGGCCAGCCATAATAATCCAAAAAATAGGGCCATATGTGATCTATCTGGGAGCCTAGTGATACATCTATCAAAAAATTCAATAAGTGAGGTTTTCAAATTAGAAGGAATGTGTAGTGAAAGAAGTGTAAGTGAGGAGCTCAAAAATGAATTTAGAAGGATGGATACCATTTATAAGGGTTGGAGATTACCCCTACATAGAATTGGGTGTAGTGGAAAACCAATTCCAATGGAGGAAAATGAGGGGCCACCTTTTCATGTGGATATTTTTGAACCTTATGTAAAGTACACCTATTTTTCAGTAGGACAGGTACTGGGAATGGAGGTTCCAAATTATATGGCAATTGTGCCCATGGTGATTATAGTGGATATTCAATATCATAACTCCAAGCCTTGGGATTATTCTTTGTATGTGTTTATAGATCTTGATGCACGATTGATGGCAATAAAAAATGGAGGCTATGTCCTGCACCTCGGGAATTATTCATTGTTGATGCACTTGGTGCTATATTTTGGACAAGAATTAGGATTTTGGCCCTAGGAGCTGAGAATTTCACAAATTGATGAAGAAGGCAAGCCATTTCCTATTCAGTCATGGAATTTTGTTTGGGACAACAAGTTTGCTAATTCTAGTTTTGTGCATTTTGAAGAATACTTTGTAAAGCCTTTGTAAAAAATTTATAATCATCCTTGTGACTATTCTTTGTCTGATGAGATAAAGAGGTTTCTTAGACCTAAGGATTTCAATGGACCAATCGACCACAATTAGGGGGATTGGTATTGTTTAGAAAAGGCTACCATGATTAGGGTGTATGGATTTGAAGATACCCCATTTATTTTTCCTAAAACAGTCCCAGATAGGATTGCATATTTAGAGATTGTTAGGAAAATGGGCTTCTCCAGTGTCATGAATTTAAGCTCTTTTGGAAAGCAAGCTTTTATGCCCAACACACTATGTTTTGGTGATTTTACTGTGTTTTCAAAAGAAGGGTACAATTTGATTCTTGATAGATTACTACAATATAACATGAGAAGAGGACCATTAAGGAAGAATTTTGAACAAGAAGGATATATTCATTCTACCAAATAAAGGATAAAATTTGGAGGGTATCACCATCTGCCCTACCTGTTTGATGATATGATAAGAAATTTGGAAAAAGAGGAGGCATAAATGATAATTATGAAACATAATCAAGAATTTTTGGATGTAGATATATTTTCCTCCAGTGAAGAGGCATCAGAGGCTACTACGTCACAAAATCCTCTTGGTAAGGTATCAAAGACAAAAACTAAGGAATACACCTATCCTGCTAGAGAATTAAATGTCGGGAAAAGTACAGATGCCGATACGAGACATGAGGAATACAAATATTTTGTAGAAAATGATGACTTCATAAAGTCCTCAAAATTTAAATCATTTTTATAAAAACAAAAGGGAAAATAAATAAGGGAATTAATTGACAATGTCACACCAAGAAATAAGGAGCAGTTGTTAAAATATTTGAAAAATGATGTTGAGAAAGAAGTTGAAAATATGACCCCATAAAAGGGGAGAGAAATGATGGCAAAGGCTAGTGTCATGATTTTCCCAGGATTGGACCTCAATTATGCATTATTTTTTGATAGTTTCTTAAAGGACAATAATAATACACATAAGCTCAGCATAGAAAAGGTAACAAAAGTATGTACAGGATCAAGATATAATCTTGATGAAGAAACATTGATGATTTGGGATTTATACCCACCCCATTAAAGGTCAGTCGTTATTGACACTGAGAAAGCATTTGGACATTTCATTACCTTGGCGACTGGGGAGGTTGATCTAGCAACAACTATAGAAATAGGGATCAATGTGGAAAAATTGAATAAGGCCCAAATAAAAGCATTGATTAGGGAAAAGGAAATGTACAAAACAAATAATGAGAGAATGCTGAGAGAAAATGAGCATCTAAAATACCTAGTAGGTGTTACAGCAGGGCCAATTAAACTCCTCACTCAAGGTGAAAGTGCATAGGTGAAGGACCATTGGGAAGGATCTGTTGGGTCTCAAAAACACAGGTTTAAACCATGAGAGGTTGCCAAGCTCTCAAAATGCTTTTGGCCAGCTAACAAGGTCAATTGATGTGATTGTACCTTCTACTCTTCAGGCTCTGCAAAACCTAGGCGGGTGCACCTATCTGTATGTTACAGATTTAAGTTGGGTTTTTGGTTGATCAATCTATCCACAATGGCAAAGGGAAGTGGATAGATAAAATTACTACAACTACTCCTACTCCTACTGCACAATTGAAAGGTTTTTTGAATAAGTTGTTTGATATGGGTTTGTATCTCTGGGTTGTGGTAGATCAGTGCATTCTATCCACATGGGAAATGGAGTCAAAAATGATAAATGTTTCTTCCTATTAGCTTAACTCTAGTTGTTAGGCATTCTAAAAATTCTATGGCTTGGATAAAAATTCACTAAGTCTATGCCTTGCATAAACTGTGCTGGAATATTTCTCTATCAGGTTCTTCTTTAACTATCCAAAAGAAAAACTCAAAACCACTATGATTAATCAAGAGAGTTTAATTCTAACTTCCAGACACTAGTTAATTAAATCACACAAAATGAGAATGCATTTTGATAAACTAGGTATATACTTGATATGCTGATTTAAATGATTAAAAGATCCAAGTTGGAGACAACCAAAATAAAGAATATGAAATTTTTGTTTATCAAAACAATTGAACACCAAAAGAATTTGACCAATTTGACATATTTTCTCCATTGATTCTACTTCAAGAAAAGTCTGTCATTATTTACATTCCAGTCCCTTCACGGGAAAATCTAACTCCTACAGTCTACTACTGCTTGCTTCCTTCTTCTCTCTTTTTTTTTACTTCATATTTTACAAGTATTTATACATTTTTAGATCAAGGGTCATGACCTTTCATTTTCTGGTTATGTTCCTTTGTATTTCATAGTCAAAAATTAAAATATTTAATTAATTGCCTTGTCGGAAAATTAATCATTTTAAACTATAGTCGGGCCTTTAATTTTACTTTATGTCTTTTCCCGCCCTTTAAAATTCGCTTCCCATGGCTTTTAACATCTTTACCGCTATACCACGGGCTTTGACTTACCCACCCGCGGTATCGCGGTGTTTGACTGTTGCCTCCGTTGTTTACCGCGCTACTGCGGTCTCTGCACTTGCTATTAGTGGTACCGCGATAACCGTTAGCATATCCCTCAATAGTTTATCGCGAGCACCGTGATCTTTGTTTTAACTGTGTGCGGTATAGCGATAACTGCTAATCGCTTACCACACTATCACTTCACTGACTGTTACCTTGCCTTTTACTGCTGACCAACCATTGACTGTTTACCATAGTTATCGCATTATATCCATGCATACAAACCGCTAGCCGTTCACCGCACTACCGCGGTCACTACTTACCACCCATTCATCTGACTGCCTTCATTGACTATTGATCACTACCACGGCCACCGCGGTCTATGCTTAGACCGTGTGTGGTAGCGCAGTAGACATTTGTTGTCTATTCTTTAACCGCCACCGCCATACCACATGCCCCTTTGTTGGAGGCCGCAATAAAGCGGTAAGGGCATAAAATATAATTTTGAAGGAAGCGGTAAGGGTACTTAACATATATAAATGGAAAGAAATATTTTTAATAGAAGGATGGTGAAAAATAGACATAAATGAATAAAATTTCCATAGGGTAATGATGGAAAATTAAGATTCAAACAGGAAAACCCTAGGGTTTTAGGTGGAAAATTTCAGTTCTAATAGTGGCTCCATCTAGGGATGAATGATTGTGAGATCATTGCAAGGATCCAAAATTCTTTGGTAGAGCAGACCAAGCAAAAGGATATAAAAAATGGAAGCCATGGCAGATGAAGGGAACGAGAAGTGAAGGACATGAAAAAGGAGCAAATGGAGGGAATGGAAAACCTACACTACTGTGCATGGAAGGGAATTTTTTAAAAAGGCATTGCTAAGAATTGTCCATGCACTGGCAATCCTCAAACCTCTGTATCTGTTTTGGTTCAAAAATCAAACCACAAGGAATGGCCCCAGGCCACCCCAAAAGAAAAAACCTGCACTTTCCTCTATCATAGACCTTATTGTTAGAGTAAAGGTTTTAACTTAATTATGTTGATTAAGTTACCTTTATTCCTTTCTTAAGATTTCACGTTAGTTTGCATAAAGTGACATTTAATAATTATATTAATTATTAAATGTTATCCTATTAGGGCTTCTATTAGGGTTTTTCCTATTAGGGTTTTATTAGGGTTTGCATGATCTCCTTTTTATAAGGATTGATCCCATTGTATTTCACATCAATTCATTCTCTCATTCTCTCTGATATATACATTTTCAGTTTTTAGAGAACCCTTGCTTGTTTGTCTCCATCTCTTCTTTTGTGATAGGTTATTTGCATGCAAGTGATCTTCGGGGTTTGTGGTGTTGTATTTTCTCAACTCCTACATCGTATCAGAGCTCCACACCTATTGCTTCATGTTCTTGTTGTGAAGATTCTTGGAGCTTCAAGGGTTTGGGGCTTGTTTTCTTGATCTAGGGCACACCTGCAATTTTGAAGCATTTTCAGCTCAAACGGACATTGCCATTGCGTCTGCAGCGATCCAAAACCCCTAAATCGACTGTCCATTCATCTATTTTGGACAAAGTCTAAATCTGAGGCAAAAAAAATTTACAATTCAACCGTACGGTCGTCCATTTGCTGGTAAAAAAAAATTTCCCCTTTTTTTCCATCATTTTATTTTTTGGAAAAATATTATCATTTTTTTAGATTTTTTTTTAAAATCCAGACAAAAACTTTGTAAACATTTGTTTTTTTATGAAAAAAAAAATTAAAAAATCAAAGGCAGTTTAAGGGCGTGTCGGCCCTGGTACTGGGGTACCCGCAAGTACCTGCTTATGCAGGCCTGCGGGCCCATAGTATGCAGCCCGGCGTACTGATAGCCGTCGGCAGCCTTACTGCCGACCGACGGACTATCAGTACCGCCGACGGCAGTACAGTGGTTGCAGCGGTACAACCCCCGCCTCACCAAAAAATTTTAAAAAATAATTTTTTCCAAAATAAGCCCAATCGCACTTTTATGGTGATGGCCATTTGGCCGTGAAATTTAACACAGTGTTTTTGCTGCGATGGCCGTATGACCGTCAAATTTAACCCAGCACTGGTTTTTTCCCTCTTTGGAGCTGATTTATTCCGGAGGCCGTAACTTGGGCATACGATATCATTTTTTAGCAAACGAGATATCGTTGAAAAGTTGGTTTTCTCATCTTTCTAGTGGTGTGGGTCTCATCAAATCTTTTTTCCATTGATGCATTCTATAGCCAGTTGAAGACAAAGGGACTATTTTCAGTCTCAAGCTCATAACTTTTGATCAGTTTCTTCATTTTTCACAATCTCAGCGGCATTGGAACCGTATTTCAGAGCTCTTCAGTTTCATCCATGCCATTTTTCCAGATTTCACTCCAGGTATCTTTTATTCAGTTATTTGTATTTTCACACTCTGGTGGATTACCTGGACATATTTGCTCTTGGAAACTTTTTGTTTGCATGAGATGCTTTGTTCTTGGCTATTCTTCATGTATTTCTAGTATTTTGTCCTTTGAGGACATTTTGAGCAGTTATTTTTCAGTCATTTTTCTGTTGGTGCATTCTACAGCCAGTTGAAGACAAAGAGGCTTTTTTCAGTCTCAAGCTCATAACTTTTGATCTGTTTCTCTGTTTTTCGCAATCTCAACGGTGTTGGAACCGTATTTCAGAGCTCTTCAGTTTCATCCATGCCATTTTTCCAGATTTCACTCTAGGTATCTTTTATTCAGTTATTTTTATTTTCACACTCTGGTGGATTACCTGAACATATTTGCTCTTGGAAACTTTTTGTTCACATGGGATGCTGTGTTCTTGGCTGTTCTTCATGTATTTCCAGCATTTTATCCTTTGAGAACATTTTGAGCATCATTTGTAAGCTATCTTTTATGTAAACGCACTGAGATAAAGTGCCACACTATTGTACATGCATCTTTTGGGGATTTTGCACATAAGGTTGTGCCATATTTTGTACTCACACTGATATTATAAAGTGCCATGAGGGGTTGTGTAGTTTTCCTTTGTTTTGCCACCACATCTTTGTCTGGTGAGTTTCCCTCCACGATGACATTGAATCCATACCATGAGGGGTTGTGTAGTTTGCCTTTGTTTTCCATCACACCTTTGTCTAGTGAGTGTCCCTCCATAATGACCATCGATCCATATGATTCCAGCCTCATGCATGTGTGCTTTGTTTTGCACACCACTTTTTCAGTTGCAGGTGCTTTCTTGTGCACTTTCATATGTTTTATCTTCTTCATGCACTACAGAGTGTTGTACACCATTTCAGTTGATCTGTCAAGCTCCCAGTTCACCATTATGGGGGGGTATTATACTATTCGTGCTAATGCTTCCTTGGTTTCACCTTGGAAGGAATATTCCATTCTTAGTTGATCAATGTTTCAGACTATTGGTTCTTGTGCCATCTATATATTCGTTCCAGGTGTTTTCCTTTGTTTTCCATCTGATTCGAGTAGTGTCGTATGGGCACTTATGCAGATTGTTGTCTTCTTGTTCCTGATCATCCTATCTTCAGTGGAGGTTCTTCAGCACCATAGCAGTCATCTTTCGATAGTTGTTTGTAGCTTCTTCTGCTTCAATGATGTTCTTCTTCTTGGCTTTCTTCTTCTCTTTTTGGAGTAGAGCTTTTTCCCATGAGGTTTTCTCTATTTCTCCATTTTACAGAGATTTGGTTGTATTTGGGTACCTGATCTGGCCTAGTTGTCTGGACCCATGTTGCCTTCTTGCATTGCAGTTACCTTTGCTTTTCTACATTTTTTTGTAGCTGCACTGTTGCTCATCTTAAGGGGGGGTGTTAGAGTAAAGGTTTTAACTTAATTATGTTGATTAAGTTACATTTATTCCCTTCTTAAGATTTCACGTTAGTTTGCATAAAGTGACATTTAATAATTATATTAATTATTAAATGTTATCCTATTAGGGCTTCTATTAGGGTTTTATTAGGGTTTGCATGATCTCCTTTTTATAAGGATTGATCCCATTGTATTTCACATCAATTCATTCTCTCATTCTCTCTGATATATATATTTTTAGTTTTCAGAGAACCCTTGCTTGTTTGTCTCCATCTCTTCTTTTGTGATAGGTTATTTGCATGCAGGTGATCTTCGGGGTTTGTGGCATTGTATTTTCTCAACTCCTACACTTATTCTTAGGTCTTTCTTGAAATTTTCCATTTCACTTGCCCTGCAACATGCATTGTTATTAAAAACTTTCAAAAAAGCATGGTATTCAGCCCGATTCATATTCATTTCACCACTCTGCATTTCATCATTCTCATTATCACATAAAACAAAGTTATCACCCTCAGCATACAAAGTGTATCTACATTCAACAAGACAATCGTAGGCATGCTCGTTGTCATGTGTTGTTGAATGATCAAGCAGCTGTATTGGGGCCTACAAATCTAAATACTCCATGTGGCAACTAGAAAATTCAATCTCATCAACATTCTCTAAAACAATCAAATCAGAGCCATTCTTCATTTCTTTCTTATTCTCAGTCGGCACTGACACACATTTTTGATTCATACAGTCATCCTCATACATACTTGACTCAACAAATGCTGGACATTCATCATCAATTATATGTAAGCCAATATCTTCCTCTTGTAGGAAAAAATTATTTAAATCACATACCTCCTTCTAGACACAGATGGATTCATGATCAACTTCAATTATTTCTTCATCAATCTAAGAGATGCACATGGGGTCACATGAATTGTTACTTTCACTATCAAAATAGATGTAGGATGGAGCCAAAACTTGGGAATCATCTTCATGTGTGTACTTCAGGTATTCCAAAGTTAAAAAATCTAAAACTTGCTCACTATTGAGTAAACCAGTCTCTACTTCCATATCCTCAACCATGTTTCCAACCTCTTGGTCTTTATAGGAACTGAAACTATCCTCTTGTTGCAAGTCAAGATCCTCATGCTGGTCCTCATAATTATTAGTTATAAGTGAATATGCCATATGTTCCTTTTCAAGTGGACTTGTTTCTTCATTGACCTCTTCTTGATCTTTATAAGGATTGCAACAATCATCATGTTGTAGATCAACATCCATAACTTCATCCTTGCAATTTGAGTATTCAATGGATCCCTCATAGCACACACTGTCACAATCTGATATGTAGGAGATATCTTCTATATATTTATCCTCTTGGTCCTTATGAAAGCTTTCTCCCATGAATTATGATTTATCATTAATTATGTCCTCATGGTTTTGACCTAAAAATGAAGGTGCAATATCTTTATCTTTTCTTGATTTATCACCAATATACTCCTTATGAAGTGTATCTTCAAGAACATCTTCATCATTGTAGTCCTCATCCAATATGTATGATTGGTCACTCATATCATCATCATCATCTTCTTCCTCAAGTAGATTGTCATCATTTTCACTTGCATATGTATCCTCTATTGTTTGCATTATTTGATCATTCACGCTATCACTATTAGATTCACCATTGACAGTGTCCACATACCTTGTTTCAAGCATGGAATTGATAAATTTATTTTCTGAATTAAAGGCACGTTGTTTCAATGACTCTGGCCAATAAGTTGATTCAGGATCCCATGCAATTACAAATTGTGCAACAAATATGGGCTTTGCAGGCCTACGATGTGAAGGTAATTGCATATAGATATCTACCATCCTGTTGTATAGAGACATTTCATTCTCTCTTTCATATCTTCTTATGTCAAAAAATGTATTTAAGGGGGAAAATCCACATTCTGATTCTATAATGAAGTCTTGGTTTTGACTACGTACATCATCATCTTCCTCTTGATCATCATATTTTTCCCCATACTGGCTCAAGAACATTTCTCTCAGATCCTCCCATGAAGATATACTTTGCATAGGAAAACTCACAAACCATTCTCTTGCACTATCCACCAAAGATCTTGCAAAACATTTCATGATGACATCCTCTGGATAAATTTGAAAGTCGATAATGAAATTCCAGAATCGCTCCATATGCTCATAAGCTAATTTATCCCATTCTCCCTGAAATCTAGGGATGTGCATCAGTAATTCCATCAGTTTACAGGGATAAGGATTTGGGTAGCCTTGGATATTACTAAAGTTAAATGGTTTATCAATAATTGAGACAAAATTTGGAGGGCCATATGGGTTTTGGTAGATCATTGATCTCATTTCAGGAAATGGAAGATGATTCATTTAAGGTAATGGCTATGGTTTATAAGTGCTCTGCTCTGAATAGTACATATTACCTTTATTGTCAAATTCAATTCCCTCATCCAACATTTGTTGCTTCAATTGTAGGTTTTTTTGTTCCCAGTATAACTCTTGTTGTTTCATTTCTTCTAATTTTTTCCCTATTTGGTGTCTTCTATGTTCTTCTGCCATCTCGAAAAAATGTTACTGCTCCACAATATTTATGAATTATATAATCAAATCAAAATAGATTCGTCGACTACTTTTTCAAAAAAGTAGGAAAATGAAATAGATTATGATATTTCTTTGGTTTTCCCCCAGCGGAATCTCCAAACAAAATGTGAAATCTTTGTTGACTCTATAAATGGAAAGGCTGAAAACTTTCTGGAATTTGACCCCAGTAGAGTCACCAATTTGTTGGGTCTCAAAAACATTGGTTTAAACCATGAGAGGTTGCCAAGATCTCACAATGCTTTTGGCCAGCTAACAAGGTCAATTAATGTGATTGTACCTTCTACTCTTCAGGCTCTGCAATACCTAGGCGGGTGCACCTATCTGTATGTTGCAGATCTAAGTTGGGTTTTTGGTTGATCAATCTATCCACAATGGCAAAGGGAAGTGGATAGATAAAATTAATACAACTACTCCTACTCCTACTGCACAATTGAAAGGTTTTTTGAATAATTTGTTTGATATGGGTTTGTATCTCTGGGTTGTGGTAGATCAGTGCCTTCTATCCACATGGGCAATGGAGTCAAAAATGATAAATATTTCTTCCTGTTGGCTTAACTCTAGTTGTTAGGCATTCTAAAAATTCTATGGCTTGCATAAAAATTCACTAAGTCTATGCCTTGCATAAACTGTGCTGGAATGTTTCTCTATCAGGTTCTTCTTTAACTATCCAAAAGAAAAACTCAAAACCACTGTGATTAATCAAGAGAGTTTAATTCTGACTTGCAGACACCAGTTAATTAAATCACACAAAATGAGAATGCACTTTGATAAACTAGGTATATACTTGATATGCTGATTTAAATGATTAAAAGATCCAAGTTGGAGACAACCAAAATAAAGAATATGAAATTTTATTTATCACAACAACTGAACACCAAAAGAATTTTACCAATTTGACATATTTTCTCCATTGATTCTGCTTCAAGAAAAGTCTGTCATTATTTACATTCCAGTCCCTTCACAGGAAAATCTAACTCCTACAGTCTACTACTGCTTGCTTCCTTCTTCTCTCTTTTTTTTACTTCAGATTTTACAAGTATTTATACATTTTTAGATCAAGGGTCATGACCTTTCATTTTCTAGTTATATTCGTTTGTATTTCATAGTCGAAAATTAAAATATTTAATTAATTGCCTTGTCGGTAAATTAATCATTTTAAACTATAGTCGGGCCTTTAATTTTACCTTATGTCTTTTCCCGCCCTTTAAAATTCGCTTCCCATGGCTTTTAACATCTTTACCGCTATACCATGGGATTTGACTTACCCACCCATGGTATCGTGATGTTTGACTGCTACTTTCGTTGTTTACCACACTAACATGGTCTCTACACTTGCTATTGGTGGTACCGCGATAACCGTTAGCATATCCCTCAATAGTTTACCATGAGCACCACGGTCTTTGTTTTAAATGTGTGCGGTATAGCGGTAACCGCTAACTACTTACCATACTGTCACTTCGCTGACTATTACCTTGCCTTTTATTGTTTACCAACCACTGACTATTTGCCACAGTTATCGTGGTCTCCACTTGAACCCCTTGCGGTACCGCGGTATCCATGCATACAAACCACTAGCCAGTCACCGCACTCCCACAGTCACTGCTTACCACCCATTCATCTGACCACCTTCGTCAACTATTGACTGCTATCGCAGCCACCGCGGTCTATGCTTAGATCGTGTGTGGTAGTGCGATAGACATTTGTTGTCTGTTCTTTAACCACCACCACCATACCGTAGGCCCCTTTGTGGGAGGCTGTGGTAAAGTGGTAAGGGCATAAAATATAATTTTTAAGGAAGTGGTAAGGGTACTTAACATATATAAATGGAAAGAAAGATTTTAATAGAAGGATGGTAAAAAATAGACATAAATGAATAAAATTTCCTTAGGGTAATGATGAAAATTAAGATTCAAACGGGAAAACCCTAGGGTTTTAGGTGGAAAATTTCAGTTCTAATAGGATCAATTTCTTATTCTCAAAGGAAAATGGACACACTTACAATAGTAATCAAAAAGAGGCGGGCTATTTTAACCACTTGGTTAAATAAGATTTGGGGAAAGCACTCACAGTACTTTGATGCAATAAAATAACATGAGAGATTTGATGGTATAATCCAAGAGAAAATTGAGGAGATAAAATAGCGAGATGCTCTGACAATGTAGCAATTGAGGATGCTAATCATGTTATAGACAAGAATAAAGGTTTCTTTAAGGAATTACATGAGGATGCGCAATAAATTATGGAGGCCGTTGAGAATGGATTTATTACGTTCTTTGACAATGGAGGTAAGTTGAAAGAAATGGCCACATGGAAGAGTGAGAGTGAATTAAAACTCCAAGAGATTTTAAAGACAACCACTGCGAAGGATACAATGTTAGATGAAGTGTGTGAGCATAATGAATGGATGGTATTGAGAGAGATTGTGATTCACAATGCACTAGGAGATGTGGATACACACGAGTGTCAAGACTACATAGATCACATGTCAAGGGTCCATTTATGGCTTAACAGAGCTTAGTCTATATTAGTTTTGTTAGTATTTCATTTTAAGACATTTCTGAAGGGATGCATCTTTTCAAGCGGTTGACGTGTATAAATATCCATTTTTGTAACCAAAAAGAATGAATTTTAGATAGAAAATAGATAGTAGAAAATATAATATTTTCAAAATGTTTCCAAGAACCATGATGCATGTATGAATTTTTGAAGGATCAATGAAAGAACTTTGATTTTGTGGCACCTTCCTGGTATCAATTATTTGTTAATATAATTGAAAATATTATCAAGTTGTCTCCAAGGCTGATATTTCTTTGTTATTTAAATTAGCATATCAAGTATATCCTCAGTTTATCAATACACATTTTATGTATTTGTGTGGTGTGATTTGTTGGTTATTTCAAGTAAAGATTAAATCCTTCAAGTCATTCATAGTAATCTGGAAGTATCATTTGGATCACTAAGAAGAGCTTGGTAATTAAATTCTTGCATGTTTATACAAGTTATAAACTAATATCATATGCCAAATAATTAGAATCTTTGCCAGATAGAATTCATTCATCTAAAGCTTTCACTTGACTTTGTTTTACCCAACAAAGCACTAGTCTTATTTATCCTTTTAGGTTTCATCCATTTTATTTACATCTCTTAATTCAACATATATATTTTCACCTTGATATTGCATATACAATTTATAGCAAATTAGGATCACATCTTTCCACTATCAAATTTCCATTTGTGGATAGTTTGGTCAAGTAGGAACCATAATTCAAAATTTGTTTCATTCATATAGGTGCACCCATCTAGGTTTAGCAGAACCTTAAGAGTAGAAGGTTCAACTATATTGGTTGGCCTTGTTACTTGCCCAATAACATTGTGAGAGCTTTGCAACCTCTCGTGGTCCATTCAAACCAGCATTTTTGAGATCTAACAAGTTATTTCATGATTATTTGAACTATTTCCATGAAGCCCATGAACAATATTTTCTTCTCTATCACCCATGTTTTAAAGTGGATCTCTTCTTTCATCTTCTTTGTTTTCAGGACTTTTTGGAAATAGGCATATGCTTACACCAAATTTTAACTAACTTTGATCACAAAATTAGAGAGTGCAATTTGTGGGATATCTTAGTCAAAATAGAATGAGAATTCTATTGATATGACTAAAGAAATTTCTATTTTTTAGCTTGTGATTCCCTAGTTGGAAGGATGATGATCCTATTGTGGTAATTAAACTAGAAATGAGAAATAAAGGTTATTTTGCACTTTGTGAAAATAAGGATTTTTGTGGGTGCTTAATGTTTCCAAGTTTTTCTCTATTGTTGATTTCCAATCCCTTAACATAAATTTCACAATTTGATTTGCCAAATTCTTGTGCTTTTTGGATGATCTTATCTGAATTAATGTTTTGAAAACACAATATGCAATAGGAAGACAACTATTTTTAAAGACATAGAATCTAAAACATTGAGTGTATGTTCAAGGATCGAGCATGACCCTTTTTCATTTTTAGTGGTATTTGAACAAGAAGACACTTCAAGTAGACTCACCCTTAATGGTCAAAGGGTCATCATAGGAATCATAGCCCATAGCTTAAAATCGTGTTGACTCACATAGACATGTCACCCCCTAGAGGGTGTCTGTGTTTTTGTCTTTTCCAGGTGGATACTCAAGGTTAGATTTCTCGATCCCTTGAGCAAAAAATATGTGGAAATTATATGGTGAGTGTCTTGGGTTCAGATTCTTCCCTCCACTTGCGCTGTGATTGAAATGATTTTTGGATACTGACACAATTGGCTTTCTAAACTATGGTTCATAGTAAAGGTATCTGTTCAGCATGACAATAGATAAACTCCCTCAAGAGACCTCCCAATATTTAGAACAAATATTTTGGGGATGGTTATCTTGCTCACTTCTATTAAATATGGGTTTCCCCAAAATTTACTTTTGATTAAAGTGAGTTGGAAAACCTTACTTTGGTTGTTCCCACTTGGGTTGTTCCCATAGGGTGAGTAATTTTTCCCACTACGGAAGGCCTTCTAAAGGATTTAATAAAACATGAAATGCATAAAATGAAAAAGGTAAGTCTGATGTTTTGGTCACCTAGTAAAGGGGAGAGCATAAACCTATTACCCAACAATCACAACAAACAAGTGGTTGAGTTTTAAATCCAAATGACAATTTTCTACACTAAGTGAAGATGTTGCTCCACAACAAGCATTGGATTCATTTTAACCAAGATAAAATAATGTTTGGTGACTACCCTAGGATTGATAGATTCTAGATTTTAAATGTCTATCCTAGGATTGCTTCATTTTACTTTAAAACTAACAATAAAACCACTGGTCATGGTCACGTCAGATCTAGACAACAAATTATACAAATGTCATATGTGTTAGAACAAAGGTCATATGCACTATAGAACTCCCAAACTATTTTGAAAACACTTGTCACAATCATGTGATTATGTTTTTCTTTCAATTTCATCCTCCATGGTCCTTTAAAACTTGCAATACAAGCTCTAAATGTTATATGGAATCAAGAAGCAAGAAGATATGAGGGTTAGATAAATGATTAAACATAAAAACCCTAAAATTTAGAGCAAGTTTCATTGTGGTTTGACATTAAGTGAGAATTCAAAAAATTTAACTCTATCAAAGTTGAAAAAAAAAACTACACCATTTGATAGCTTATAAAATTCTACCCCATTTCAAAAAAAAAAGCTCTGAAAAGACCAAAATATGACCAAGATATGGCCATTTTAAGATTGACTATAAAAGTGCTAAAACAAGTCGTCTATGCGCTAAAATAGTCCATGGATGCGCTAAAACAGTCCATGGATGTGCTAAAACAGTCCATGGATGCGCTAAAACAGGTCGTCTATGCGCTAAAATAGTCCATGGATGTGCTAAAACAATCCATGGATGCACTAAATTGAGGCTCATAAGCGCCAAAACACAACTCCAGTCTCTCAACTGTCAGAAAACTCTGCAATAAAAAGATTAAAAATGGGGAGTATGCCCCACGGTGGGCACCAAAAATGTGTTGTTAGAATAAGTGAACTAATTAGAAAGTAAAATAATACACCAATGAGACATTATATTGAAAGAAACTAATTAAAAAGATAAAACAAACTCTATATATCAACAACTTCTTCAAATTTGTCCCATCATCCTCTATCTCCAACGATTTGATTAAAGTTATTGGATCTCAGTTGTGTAAGCAACAGCTTGTTGAAATGACAACTTAGGAGAATGAGATTGATTGAAAATTCATATGCATTGCTAATTATTTTAAGCTATGAACTCGAACTTGACATGCTATGATATTGCTAAAATGTTGATTCAGATGCAACTATAGTAATTGCATATGAAATCTACTTACCAAATGGTTGTATTTATAGATTTTTTAAAGGCAAAAGATTTGTTGGAAAGCTTCAATGGTTTAGATTTATCTTGGAAGAATGGATGGTGAGAGATTGAGAGGTTGGAGAGAATATAGCTGCTAGAGAGAAAAAGATGGATTGTATTTTCAACCCACAAAACCTCCTCATTCAAAAATGGAGACAAATTGCCATTTGTCATGAAGTAGTTTCATTTGTTGAAGATAATTTCTCAATTAAATAATAATTTTATTTAATTTCTTGTGACATGTGCAAATGGAAGCTTCCAATTAAATATAAATATTTAATTATATGTTTGGAGAATATAGAAGCTTTCTTAATTAAATATGAGATATTTAATTAAGTGTATGGTTATGGGTTTTGATATTTGAAGAAATGTATTTACTTTATATAATAAAGTAATGTGGTAATTAATTAAAATAAACAATGGTATTTATTTAATTAATTAAGAAGACATGAGAAAATGATAATAGTGAATGATTTATAGAAAAGGTGAACATTTATAAATAAATTATTAAATTTATTTAAATGTAGTTGAATCAAGAAGATTTATTAAATAATGCGTATTTAATTAATTTACCAGGCTAATATGATGTGACAATTTTTAGATGTGTACAGTATGCAATGGTATGGATTTTTCTATGAATTGCATCATGTTATGGTTTTTGTCTATTAAGGAACACTCATTGTTAACAATATATGTCTAGATGTTAAATAATTTTGTTCATGTTTTATTTATTTGTGCCTTGATCTATCTTTTTCTATTTATTTAAACCCTCCCCCCATTAAACATAGATTCATGAATCTAGTACAGTTTGTATTCCTTATCACCAGCAAAGGCCCCTTGAATATTAATGTTGCATTGGCCAATTGAGTGACATCCGACAATTGAGAACCAACTACCAGGACCTTGGAAGTTAGGTTATTATATGTTGTCTTTCTTTTTCATGAGAAATAGAGTAGAAATATTATGTTTTATGTTTTTTGTATCATTTTCACCATCAACAGGTGTTACTTCCTAGCTTGAGGTAAGAAAACACACAAGGGACTATAGGAATTCGATCGGAAGGAAAAGAAGGGGCATCACTCATCGTGGGTTGCACAAGGAAATTTGCAAACAAACAAGCGATGGGCGATGCAATCATTCAAAGACCGATTTAAGAAATATTTGAAGCACGTGTGCCAAAGGTTGTTTTAAAAGGGACCAACTAGTTGTGACGAGAAGAAAGATAAAGGGGCCAGTAAAACCACTAGACTTGAAGCCTTAAGAAATCATGAAAATACCAAGAATTGGATATAGTCGGTCAACTAAAAGTTAGAAGCCTAGACCAAACAAGGGTGTGATCATGACAAAACACTTAAAACCCAACCCTAGGACAAATATTTTCAAGGTTTAGTCACAATTTTTAGTGGAACCAGGAAAATTTCAGGAGTTCTGCCATGACACTCACCATATACAACATAAAAAAAATTCTATGAAGGATAATTTTTTTTTTTTTGAATTTAGATTTGTAGCAATGATATCTAGTGCTTCAAATTGGTTTCATAGTGTTTTATTGAATATTTTTTCCTTAATCAAGTTTTGAAGTCAAACACATTACAATTCAGACATAGGCAGACTGTATACAACATAACATTTTTGTATGTATCAAAATTCAAAAAAAATATGGTTGATCAAGGACTTCAATATCTCGTGCACTCATATTTTTCAAATTTTTTCTAATAATCTGCTATTTTTTCACATGTGCATAACATAGAGCTTGATTTTTGTTAAACAACCAATGTTTAATAAAACTAAAAAAACAAATACATAACAAAACCAAAACATATTAAAATTATATTCGTTGCATAGCTCATTCTAAGGAATACCATCATCCAATCAGGTTTGTGAAGTCTCCTCCATTTTCATCCTCAACCCGAGCTTCAAAGCACAAAAATTTGGACTTTTTTGGTGCTTGAGGGGGAGAAGGAGGGAAAAGGGGGGTTCAAGCAAACCAAGGTGGTTTTGTCAAACCATGGTTTGAGCGAACCCCCTTTCCACAAGCCTTTTATTTTCGCTTTTTTTTTGGGAATGGTGGGCCCCATCATTAAATGGGTTTGCTCTAACCTGGGTTCTAGCGAACCCTCTTTTGGTTTGCTTGATCCAAATATTTTGTTTGGACCCCAAGAAGAATTGTTTTTGCATGGGGTCATTTTTTGTAACTTTTCCTTCCTCACTCAAATTATAAACCACTTTTGTGGGTTTACCCTACCCTTAACCCTTAAACTCTTAAACCCTCTACCCTTCACTCTCTATCTCTCTCCCAATCCCTCCCTCTCTCACTCAAGTATCTCCCGCCTACCCCCTCTCTCTCTCTCTCTCAAGTCTATCTCTCACTCACTCAATCACTCACTAACTCCTTCTATCTCTATCCCCTCTACCCTCTACCATTAACCCTTAAACCCTTAAATCCTCTACCCTCTCTCTCTCACAAGTATCTCTCACTCACTCACTCCTTCTATCTCTCTCCTCTACCCTTAACCATCTACTCTTAACACTTAAAACCTCTACCATCTACCCTTTATCTCTCTCCCACTCCCTCCCTCTGTCTCTCTCAATTCTCTCCCTCTATCAACTCTCTCTCTCTCTCACTCCTTCCATCTCTATCCCCTCTACCCTCTACCCTCCACCCTTTTATATCTCTCCCAATCATCTACCCTCTATCTCTCTCCCACTCCCTCTCTCTATGTCCCCTCTACCCCTAGCCCTATACACTAAACCCTTAACCCTTAAACTTTTGCAAAAAAAAGGATAGACAATTGAGAGGGGGGGTGAATTAGATGTTTCCAAAATCAAACTTATTTAACATTAATCAACCTTAAATCTCATATCTAATAATTAACAGTGCAAGTATAAATCAATAATACATCAGAGACACATGAACACCAAGATTTAATACATGGGAACCCTATTAGGGGAAAAACCACGGTGGATGTTAGTCCACAAGATTATACCATGTTAGAAGTATAATGAAGAATGAAAAAGGAATGCGCTTTTATTCACACACATTGCCTAGAGAAAACTACTCAAAGGAAGGCTCACTGCCTTACATACGATAATTAGATTAAAACCATCTAATGAGTTTGAACTGAGAAATTAGCTTCTACAAAAGTCCGATTAGAGTTCCAGTAAGGCACACAAAAAATTCTACACCCTCTTCCACACTCTTCTCAATCTTCTTCACACTCTACTCTACTCTTGAATGATTTGACCTTTATTCACACATGTACATCACTTTCACACATCGAGAATTACCCCAAAATGAGGAAAAAAACCATTATTATATATTCGTTGCATAGATTTACATCAAATAATGAATTACAATTGTCAGACTTAATACATGAATAAATCTCAATGCACACCAACACAATTCAGTCACAACATAGTGAGGACCCAAGAAAACACCTTTGAACATGCCAAATAATAAAATATTAATCTTCATGGATCTGCAACATGTCACCACCATCATGTCAGCCAAGAACATGAAAACTCAAGCACACATCAGAAAAATATTTGATCGCAAACACTCTGATCAATGCAAACATACAACAAGGATAAAGTATGATCTAGACTTGTCCATGAACATTACAGATACATGCGTAACAACTAAAATCACTAGAATTTCATCCTCTTCATCCAGGAACACCTACTACAGTAATTGAATCACTATAGGAACACAAATCTTCATAAATTCCACAAATCTTGATTCAAACCTTTGAAATAAATTTAGACAACATACTAGAGAGTTTCAGCAACAAACCCTTTGAAGCACACCTTCAGATTAGCAACTTACAACACTTTCCACCATTCTGACCTTCTCAGCTTCACTGGATGCTTGCAATATATATTTTTTACAATTTTCTCAATATCCTCGGCATATACAGCCTTCAAAATCATGAATGCTAATAGTGTTGAAATAAATGACAACCACATATCATCAATGCAACCACAACATCCAAAAATATCCCACTTTTTAATTGATAGCAACACATGATGTGAAAAATAATGTCATCAACCCAACTAGCTCTTCTCCAACAATATCCTTCTCCTATGTTTTTCATATTTCTCTTCTCTCCCCATTTTACACCATTGGAAAAGGTACACATGCTCTAATCACATATTTGAATCATCTGACTCCTCCCCCTCAGTAGCAGCCACCACGACATCAATTTGGAATAAGATATGGCTATGAATTCACAAACTGATGCAAAGACTTGCATCTTAGTTCTGATCAGGAGGGGAAATCACCCCTAACTTTCTTCTGAGATACTCAAAATAATCCTTATGCAAAAAATTAGTAAATATGTCTTCAATTTTCTCCTTGGTAGGTATATACTCCAGTTTATTTTCTTTGTCACTTACTTTATCTCTCAAGAAGTGATATTTGATGAATATATGCTTTGTCTTTGAATGCAACACTGGATTCTTGGAAATATTAATGGCACTTGAATTGTCACAGAATATGGCAATGGATTCTTCATACTCAATTATTACTTCTCTCAACATGTGCTTCATTCACAATACTTGAGTACAACTGTTTGCAACAATAATATATTATGCCTCAGTAGTAGATAATGAAACAAAATTCTTCTTTTTTCTTAGCCAAGATACCAACTTCTTCCCTTGGAAGAATGCACAGCCACTAGTACTCTTTCTATTATCTACATCTCCTGAACAATTAGCATTAGTGAAATAACACAAGATAAGATCATCATCCCTAGGATACCAAAGACCAAGATCAATTTTCCCTTTTAGGTATCTAAAATTTCTTTTCAAAGTAGTCACATTAGACTATTTAGGATCATCTTGAAATCTAGCAACCATGCATACAACATTCATTATATCTGGCCTCATTTGAGTCAAATAGAGTAATCCACCAATCATTGACCTGTATCTTGTCTAATATTCTTTAGGAGAATCCATATTATGTGTAAGTTTGCATCTAGTTACCATCATTTTTTTCAGTAGCTATTTCACATACTTAGACTGAGATATGAAATTTTCATCATCTAACTGAGTGATTTGTAGTCGTATAAATAATTTCAGTTCTCCTATCATTGGCATTTCAATCTTACTTTTCATTTCATTAGCAAAATTCATACACAAATCATCATCACCTTCAAAAATAATGTCATCAACAAAGACTTCAATGATCAATTATTTATTCTAATCCAACTTGAAATACAGATTGTTGTCAGCAATACCCTTATTGAATCCAAGTTTCAAAAAGTATGGATCCAATCTATCATACCAATATCTAGGAGCTTGCTTAAGTCCATATAGAGCTTTCTTTAATTGGCATACCATGTCCTTTTCATCAGTCAATTGAAATCCATGTAATTGTTCAACATAGACTTCTTCTTCTAGCTCACCATTCAGGAATGTTGACTTTACATCCATCTGATAGACTTTGTAATTCTTGAAAGTAGCATAAAAAAAAGATAATCTTACAACTTCAATTCTAGCAATAGGAGAAAAAATTTCTTCAAAATCAATACCTTCCATCTATGAGTACCCTTTGCAAACCAGTCTTGCTTTGTTTCTAACCACTTCACCTTGCTCATTTAGCTTATTTTGAAACACTGGCTTGGTTCCAATCATTTTTTTTTTGAGGTCTGAGAAAACGATCCTATATACACCTAAAAATGTTCTAGACAATCTAATTAATTAAATACAATTTATTTGATTAATTAGCCTTTAATTCTTCTACTATTAAATAAATAGAAATATTTATTTATATAGTTCACTTTTAATTCTTCAATCTTTAATTATATTATTCCTTCTTAATTAAATAAAAAAAATTAATACATTGTTTTTATTTAATTATCATTATTAAACTCTTCAACCAAATATCGTATTTATTCTACATTTATTTGATAAACATAAACTTCTAAAGTTTGTTTTATTAAATTAAATATTCTATTTCCTAAAGTGAATAAATCCAAAGATTAAATTAAATATAAATATTCAAAATCTAAGCTAATCATATATACCTACCAAATTAGATATAATATGTCTAATTAATTCATCTCAACCTTCATGAGAAAATTTGGAGACAAATCTGAGAAAAAATTGGAGACAAATTTGAGAAAAAATTGGAGACAAATTTGGAGACAAATTTGAGACAAATTTGCAAGCAACTCCTCAATCTATCTTCCATGAATTTTTCCTATTCTCTGGCTGAATATTTTTGTGGGCAAGGAAAAACTCCATAATCAGCTCCAAATCCTTCATCCTTCACCCTTGAATCTTCATGATCCAATCCAAACCTATTCTTTGCTGCCCCTTCACAAATTGTTTGTCGTGAATCTATAATTACAACCCTTCTCCATAGGAAAAGGATCCAAAACTTTGTGCAATCTTACTCTGTAGAAATATAATTAGAGCAATCAAGCAATTATCGATAGGAATAGCAATTAATCAGAGAATTTTAATATAGAATCATTTCATCATAGTTTTACTATAGCTTCATATCAATTTATCTTGTTGTATCATCCATATCATTTAGCCAATCATCATATACAATTAGTTTCTTGCATTTAAGTAGCATCTCATTCTCTAGATTGAAATTTTAACAGTCATAGTGCTTACACAATCTGAGAGCCACAATGATTTAATAAATCTTTGGAGATAGAGAACAATATGACGCTTTCAATGGATTTTTGGCCTTTAGTAGTTTAATTGTTGTTAAATCGTTGATATAATTTCTTATTAAGAATTTTTTTATTCTTTACTTATTCCACACTTATAGATCCCATGTATCATTTTTCTCTATATGCATTAGTTCTTCTTTCATGGCTTCCATTCAATATTCATCTTTACGTGCTTCACTGATATTGCTAGGATCAGCTTTGGAAATTAGACAATACTCTTCCAAAATTCTTCTTCTAGTTTTCACACCTTTTCTCTTATCTCCTATGATCTAACTGTCATAGTGATTTCACCTTACATATTTGGGAGTTTTAGGATTTTATTTGACTTATTTTTCTTGTTTTCTTTCTTTTGCACCTTTTCTAGTCTTTGCCTCTTGGTTCCCTTCATTCTTCGGAACAATCTGAAGTTGATTTTGTATCTGAACACTATTTACATTGTTATTATTGTCATGTTCATCATCTGAATCATATCCACTACATCTCGATGGTCTAACAATATCTTCATCAACTTTGACATTTTCACTTTCAACCTTTTTCTTCAACCTTTTATTAAAGCACTGGTAAGCTTTTCTTTTAATAGAGTAGCCCAAAAATATTCCTTCATCACTTCTACCATCAAACCTTCCTATATCATCATCTCTCTTGATGTAGCATTTTCTTCCAAATTTTTTGAATACTTGACAATAGGATTATAACCAAACCATAGCTCAAAAGGTTTCTTACTAGAACAAATGTTGGCATTCACCATGTTAATGGTGTACACAACATTACATATAAATTCTCTCCAATAGAAATGAGGAACATTTTCTTCCAACATCATGGTTCTAGCAATGTCTAGAATGGTTTTTTTCTTTCTTTCAACAACTCCATTTTGTTGAGGGGTCTGGGGAGCAGATAATTGTCTTTGGATTCCATTATCTTCATAGAAGTAATTGAATTCCTGGGAAGTGAATTCACCACCTTTGTCTGACCATAGGCATTTGATCTTTTGACCTGTCTCATTTTCTACCACAGCTTTGAAACTTTTTAAATTTTCTAATGCTTCATGTTTTTCTCTTAAGAAAGAAACCCATATCATTCTAGAATAATCATCAATGAGAAAAATAGAATACCTTTCACCTTGTAGACTTCCGATTCTTGATGGACCACATAAATCAATATGTATCAAATCCAGTACTCCATTAGAGCTATATTGTTTACTTCGAAAGGAATTTATTGTCTACTTTCCCATATGACATTCCTTGCGCATAGTGTTAGTAGGCTTCACTAACTTAGGAAGATCTATGAATACTTGAGTGGAGCTTATTTTTACAATGTAATCAAAGTTCACATGACACAACCTCCTATGCCATAACCATCTTACATCAATTTGATAAATTAAACAACTTTCACTAGCAACACTCAAATGAAAGATATTACCTTTTGTCTTTGTACCTAAAGCAATCATATTTCTATAAATTCCCCTTATTCTTCACTTACCATACTTCAATTGAATATTTTAACCCTTTTCTACCATTTTTTCAACACTTAACAAGTTATGATTTAAGCCTTCTACATAAGAACATCATTTGTATTGTGCTTACCACCAAAAGAAATGGTTCCTTTGCTATGAATCACACCAGAAGTGTTGTCTCCAAATCTTACAACACCACCATCATAGTCTTTCAAGATTACAAAATTTATTTTTTCACCAGTCATATGATGTGAGAATCCATTATCAATTACCCACTCATCCTTTTCTTCAATTTTTTCTGCAAGAGCTTTCTCAACATTCACATTACTAGTAGATTCAGTGGACACCTGACCATTTTCTTTGATAGAAATGAATGCCCATTCATCTTTATTTCCATTTTCTTTATTATATTCTTCATTAGTTACACCTTCTTCAACATATTATCATTTCCTTTGAAATCTAGTCTTCTCGGGTTTTTACTTAGAAACTCTTTCAGGACATCTAGATACAAAATGACCTATTTTACTGCAAGAAAAACATTTAATAGGTAACTTTCCTTTGTACTTACCATGACCTTTGGATTCTCTTCTCAAAATAAATGCTTCCAGTTCTTCTAATTATTTTTATTCATCTCATCTTCATATTTCAATGTCCTTTTGGAAATCTCTCCCAGATTGTATCTCTATTGGCTTTTTTTGGATACAATAGCTTTGAATGCAAACTTGGTCTTATGGGTAGATTCACCAAATTCACTTAATTCAAAGGATACAATTTTTCCAATCACCATGTCTCTTGTAATATTTTTCACTGTCTCGAGTTCATAAATACCATGAGCTCTTTTTTTGTAGGAGGGAGGCATAGATCTAAGTATCTTAGCCATAATTTCTTCTTCATCCAAGCTTCCACCAGCACATCTAATGCTCATCACTAGTTCATTTATCTTTTGTGAAAAAGAGATGATGTTCTCATCTTAACTCATCTTCATGTCTTCCCACTTGCATTTTAAAATATGTATCTTAGCACATTTCACTAGTGCATCTCCTTCATACAATGTTTCCATCTTTTTCCAGATCTGATATGCAGTATTTAATCCTAACACATTTTTCATCTCTAAATCTGTCAAAACACTCAATAATGCTTCAATAGCCCTAGTATTATCTTTTTCTTTCTTGATCTCATCTTCAGAGGATGGACCATTCTGAGGAATAGTATATGAACTCTGTGTGATCTTCCAGAAAAGTTCTCCAATGCACTTCAAATGTCTTCCATTTTGAATTTCCATAAAGAGTAGTTTGTACCATCAAATATTGGACTATCCTTCATGTATGATTCCATCTCATATCACCTCAAGTTGTTAGTGTATACACCTAAAAATGGTCTGGAGCATTTCGATTAATTAAATACAAATTATTTGATTAATTATCTTAATTTCCTCTACTATTGAATAAATAGAAATATTTATTTATATAGTTCACATTCACATTCTTCATAATTTCTTCTAAATCTCGTCTTAATTAAATAAACAAAAATAAATATTTTGTTCAATTTAAATATCATTTCCCTATTTTAATCTATCACATTGTTTCTAAATTAATTAAATAAAGATCAAAACACTTTATTGATTAATTGCCATTATTCTTCTATTTTAATTTAATAAACAACTATCCTATAGTTTGTTTTATTAAATTATTTATCCCTCTTTTGCTAATTTAAATAAATCAAAATATTTGAATTGTTGCACAAAGAATATTCCATCCATATTCTCTCAAAAATGAATTAGATTTCCTATGTCTAAGCTATGTCTAATTTATGTCAAAATCATGTCTAAATTAATTGATTGAAACTTCACAGGAAGTTTTGGAGACAAATTTGGAATTTGATCTCTCAATCCTCTTCCATCAATCTTTCCTCTTCTCTTGCCTGGTGTTTTCATGGGTAGAGACAACCTCCCTCTTTCTCTCAATCTCCTCCATCTCTCACCATTCAATTCTCCAAATTGAATCCAAGCCTTTCAAAGCTTTCCCTGTGCATTTCTATAGCTAGGAAATCTATAAATACAACCTCATTCAACCAAGAAAAGGATCCAGATAATCAAGCTTTTGCACTCTTACTCTGTAGGAATCTAGACATCAAGCATCAAGCATTCAAGCATCAAGCATATCCAACAATCAAGTTTTCAATTATGGCTGCCTCCTGTAGTTGCAATTATCTGTTTCACATCAATATCATGCTAGTTTAATTGATTTATCATTTAGCATCGTATTAACATTATCTCGTTCTTCAGATAGTCATTTTAACAGTCTTATTTGCTTACATAATCTAAGAGCAATTTAGATTTAATAAATATTTGGAGATAGAGAGCAATAGGACACTTTCAATTGATTACTTTGTTGAATTGATTCAATTTGTTTTATCATTGATACAATGTCGTATTAAAAAGTGTTTTAGGTCTTATCACATATTCACACTTACAATTAGGATTCTTTAGATGAACTAGCTCTAATACCAATTTTTGGAAAAACAAGGATAAACAATTGAGGGTGGGGAGGGGTGTGAATCAATTTTTTCCAAAATCAGACGTATTCAACATTAATCAACCTTAAATCTCAAATATGATAATTAACAATGAAAGCATAAATCAATAACACATTAGAGATGCATGAACACCAAGATTTTATACGTGGAAACCCTGTTAGGGGAAAAACCATGGTGGATGTTAGCCCACAAGATTATACCCTATTAGAAGTATAATGAAGATTGAAAAATGAATGCACTTGCATTTAGGAACACTTCCTAGAGCACACTGATTAGAGGAAGGCTCACTGCCTTACATACAATAATTGGATTAAAACCATCTAATGAGTTTGAACTAAGAAATTAGCTTGTACAAAATCCTGATTACAGTTCCAGTTAGGCACACAAAAACTTCTACACACTCTTCCACACTTTGCTCAATATTTTTCACACTCTTTTCTACTCTTGAATTATTTGACCTTTATTCACATATATACATCACTTTCACACACCGAGCATTACCCCAAAATGAGGAAAACAACCATTGTTATATATCTGCTACATGAATTTATAGCAACTACTTTGTCGGCCACAAATAAATAATGAATTACAATTGTCGACCTTAATACATGAATAAATCTCAATGCACACCAACACAAGTCGGTCCCAACATAGTGAGGACCCAAAAAAACACCTTCGAACACTCCAAACAATAAAAAATTAATCTTCATGGATCCGCAACACACTACCACCATCATGTTGGCCAAGAACATGAAAACTCGAGCACACATCAAAAAAATCTATGATCATGAACACACTGATCAATGTGAACGTACAACAAGGATAGAGTACAATCTAGACTCATCCATGAATGTCACAGATGCATGTGCAACAATTGAAATCACCATAATTTCATCCTCTTCATCCAAAAACACCTGCTACATTGTAGGAACACAAATCCTCATAACTTCCAAAAATATTGATATGAGCCTTTGGAACTTTCGAACAACATACTAGAAAGTTTCAGCAACAAACCCTTTGAAGCACACCTTCAAATTAGCAACTTACAACACTTTCCACCATTTTGACCTTCTGAGCTTCACTGGTTTCCTGCAATATATATGTTTTACAGTTTTCTCAATATCCTCGACATATACAACCTTTAGAATCACCAATGCTAATAGTGTTGACATCAATGACAACCACAAAATCCAACATAAACCCTAAACCCTTAAACCCTCTATCCTAGCTTGCCAATTCAGTGGAATTGGAAATGTAATGGCCTGTTTGAAAAAAATGGTCCAAGAAATAGGGTCTCTCGGTGATGTACTTCGAACCATTTTTTCAATCAGGCCACTACATTGTCAATTCAATGAAATTGGAAATGTAGTGGCTTGTTTGAAAAAATAGGTCCAAGAAATGGGGTCTCCCAATGATTTACATCACCAAGAGACCCCATTTCTTGGACCCATTTTTTCAAATAGGCCAAGTTAGGTTGCCAATTCGGTGAAATTGGCAATGTATTGGCCTATTTGAAAAACGGGTCCAATAAATGTTAGAGTAAAGGTTTTAACTTAATTATGTTGATTAAGTTACCTTTATTCCCTTATTAAGATTTCACGTTAGTTTGCATAAAGTGACATTTAATAATTATATTAATTATTAAATGTTATCCTATTAGGGCTTCTATTAGGATTTTTCCTATTAGGGTTTGCATGATCTCCTTTTTATAAGGATTGATCCCATTGTATTTCATATCAATTCATTCTCTCATTCTCTCTGATATATACATTTTCAGTTTTCAGATAATCCTTGCTTGTTTGTCTCCATCTCTTCTTTTGTGATAGGTTATTTGCATGCAGGTGATCTTCAAGGTTTGTGAAGTTGTATTTTCTCAACTTCTACATGGTATCAGAGCTCCACACCTACTGCTTCTTGTTCTTGTTTTGAAGATTTTTGGAGCTTCAAGGGTTTGGGGTTTGTTTTCTTGATCTAGGGCATACCTGCAATTTTGAAGCATTTTCAGCTCAAACGGACTTCACCATTGCATCTACAGTGGTCCAAAACCCCTAAATCGACTGTTCATTCATCCATTTTAGAAAAAGTCAAAAAAAATTTGCAGTACGGTCGTCGCCTGCCTGGTAAATTTTATTTTTTGAAAAAAAAATTTCACCTGTTTTCGGAAAAAAATTCCTCAAATTTTTTTTGTTGCATAAAAAATACATTTTTAATGAAGTTTTTGTTTTGATTTTTTTATTAAAAAAATCAGAAAAAAAAAACAAAAATTTTAAGCCTTTTAAAGGCTTGCTCAGGCCTGCGGGTCCCTGCGCTGGCAGGGACGGTACCCAAGGGTACCGCTGCCTATCCTTACGGCAGGTGGTGGCCCCTTGGGCGCCGCCCCCACCCTGCAGTGACCGGTACCGCATGGGTATCGCCCTGCCACATTGGCAGGCGGCAGTCCCATGCAGGACCCACCCTTTGTTTTTTTTTAATTTCTTTTTAGAAATAAAAAAAAAAAACTGTATTTTTTTAATGATTTAAAAAAAAAAATTAATTTTTTTTTTTATATATATATAAAACATTTTTTTTTTAAATAAGTCTAGTTGTGCATTTATGGTGATGGCCATTTGGCCATCAAATTTAACCTAGTCATTTTGCTGCAACGACCGTATGACCGTCAAATTTAACCCAACACTAGTTTTTTTCCCTCTTTGGAGCTGATTTATTCTAGAGGCCGTAACTTGGGCATACATTATTATTTTTTGGCAAACAAGATATCATCGGAAAGCTGGTTTTCTCATCTTTCCAGTGGTGTGGGTCTCATCACATATTTTTTCTATTGGTGCATTCTACAGCCAGTTGAAGACAAAGGGGATTCTTTCAGTCTCAAGCTCATATCTTTTGATCGATTTCTTCATTTTTCGCAATCTCAGCGGCGTTGGAACCATATTTCAGGGCTCTTCAGTTTCATCCATGCACTTTTTCCAGATTTCACTCCAGGTATATTTTATTCATTTATTTGTATTTTCACACTCTGGTGGATTACTTGGACATATTTACTCTTGGAAGCTTTTTGTTCACATGGGATGCTTTGTTCTTGGTTGTTCTTCATGTATGTTCAATATTTTGTCCTTTAAGGACATTTTGAGCATCATTTTTAAGCTATTTTTTATGTAAACGCACTGAGATAAAGTGCCACACTATTGTACATGCATCTTTTGGGGATTTTGCACATAAGGTTGTGCCATATTTTGTACTCGCACTAATATTATAAAGTGCCATGAGGGGTTGTGTATTTTGCCTTTGTTTTGCCATCACATCTTTGTCTGGTGAGTATCCCTCCATGACGACAGTGAATCCATACCATTGGGGGTTGTGTAGTTTGCCTTTTTTTTCCATCACACCTTTTTCCAGTGAGTGTCCCTCCATGATGAAAATAGATCCATATGATTTCAGCCTCATGCATGTGTACTTTGTTTTTGCACACCACTTTTTCATTTGCAGGTGCTATCTTGCGCACTTTCAGATGTTTCTTCTGCTTCATGCACTACAAGATGTTTCGCACCATTTTAGTGGATCTATCAAGCTCTCCCAGTTCAGCATTATGGGGGGTTATTATATTGTTCGTGCTAATTCTTCCTTGGTTTCACCTTGGAAGGGATCTTCCATCTTCAACAGAGGTTCTTCAACACCATAGCAGTCATCTTTCAATAGTTGTTTGCAGCTTCTTTTGCTTCAGTGATGTTCTTCTTCTTGGCTTTCTGCATCTCTTTTTGGAGTAGAGCTTTTTCCCATGAGGTTTTCTCTATTTCTCCTCTTTACAGAGATTTGGTTGTATTTGGGTACTTGATCTGGCCTAGTTGTCGGGACCCATGTTTGCCTTCTTGCATTTCTTTGTAGCTGCACTGTTGCTCATCTTAAGGGGGGGTGTTAGAGTAAAGGTTTTAACTTAATTATGTTGATTAAGTTACCTTTATTCCCTTCTTAAGATTTCATGTTAGTTTGCATAATGTGATATTTAATAATTATATTAATTATTAAATGTTATCCTGTTAGGGCTTCTATTAGGGTTTTTCCTATTAGGGTTTTATTAGGGTTTGCATGATCTCCTTTTTATAAGGATTGATCCCATTGTATTTCATATCAATTCATTCTCTCATTCTCTCTGATATATACATTTTCAGTTCAGAGAACCTTTGCTTGTTTGTCTCCATCTCTTCTTTTGTGACAGGTTATTTGCATGTAGGTGATCTTCAGGGTTTGTGAAGTTGTATTTTCTCAACTCCTACGATAAATAGGGTATCTTGGTGATTTCATCATTGGGAGACCCCATTTCTCAGAACAATTTTTTCAAATAGTTCAAGTTAGGTTGTCAATTTCACTTAATTGGCAAGCTAGTAGGCCCACTAGCTTTCCAATTCAATTAAATTGGAAATGTAGTTGCCTGTCTGAAAAAATGGGTCCAAGAAATGGGGTCTCCTAGTGATTTACTTCACCAAGAGACCCCATTTCTTGGACCCATTTTTCAAACAGGCCAAGTTAGGTTGCCAATTTCATTGAATTAACAAGCTAGTGGCAAATCACCGAGAGACCCCATTTCTTGGACCCATTTTTTCAAACAGGACAAGTTAGGTTGCCAATTTCACCAAATTGGCAAGCTAGTGGGCCCACCAATAATTCAATACACACACATAATTGAAACAGTAAGAAGTTACAATATCAATAATTCATGGTTAACAAAAGGCAGCTGGTTGCATGTGAGTAGGTCAAAATTCAAACATATATTTGTGGATGGAGAGGAGTAGTGTAACTATATCTATGAAGTTTTATGGCTTGTTGGTCCATATGAAAGATAGAGAAAGGACACCCATATATTATGGGAATATGTATTTATTACAGTTTAAGAAAATTCAAAGGCACCCTTGGTGCAGGCACACCCATGAGTTCATGCCTCCAAGAGGCAAAAATAGTCATTTTGTTTTGGTTTTTGTGTTTTCCTCATGTAATAAGATTCTTATGGATCATTTCATGGTTGTAAGATTCTAGATGGGGTCTTAGGAGGATAGATGTCAAATTGTGAAAAATGCAAAATGTGTAAATATTGTCATAGTTGCACAAAACAACTTTTTCTTTTGTTGCCAAAGTGGAAGGTGAACAGTTGGAAGTTGAAAATTTAGTTTGTAACTATTGGTAATCTATTAGAAACGACTTAAAAATTCTTTTAAAGGTTGAAAACATGGTTAGAGAGGGTGGTTGTTGAATATCTTGAAGTCGGAGCAATAAAATACCTCTGTTTCCTACAAATTAGGATGTTACATTTTATGTTCTTTTATTCTGTATGGATATGTATGGGCTTGTTATGGCTTGAGACTGATTGGAAATGAGAAATATTTGAATCTACTTTTTTTTCACTTGGTCTCATTGATTTTCATTAAGATTTGTTCAAATTAGAGCAATTTTACCCTAAACTGCCTAAAACCCTAATTAGGGTAGTTTGAAATAAAGAAAAATGGAAATTTCTCCATTCCTCCAATGAAAATGTCTCAAACTCGGTGGAAAGGACAGTAATAGAGTTTATTTTGATTCCTCAAAATGGTAGATATAAATTATGGAGGTTGCATTTGTGGAAGACAATTGAAGGTTTGCCACCTTCTTGAAACAAGCCTACTTGCAGATTGGGAAAGTTAGTTTTTAGCACTCTCATTTCAAAACAACCCTACCTTAATTTGAGATATATTGTATAAATCCCAAATGGGTATCTATAACTATTTTTAAATTTATTAAATCATACCTACAATGATATATATGGTCAAAAAACTCAATTTGATGCCCCACCTTCAAGGCCTAGAGGAGTAGGTTAGTCAATATTTGATTATTTCCATACAAATAACCCTACCCTAGTTTTGATATATGTTTTTAAATTTGGAAAAGCGTATCTGAAAATATCTTTATATTTTCAAGGTCATGCTTAATCTAGAATTTATGTTGGAAAAACCCTATTTAAAAGGCTACTATGAGAATTAAGGCTTGTGAAGCAAAACCCACCACTTGAATGCTCAGAGATTGAAAATTTGCTTGTTTGGGGATTTATTGGATTTTTCCACCCCTACTTTTCATTAACCCTCTAATTAAGGATGTTTTAAAATATTTAGAAAATAAAAAAGGATTCGCTTGTGTGTATACCCTCTATCTCTCTCCCACTCCCTCCATCTCTCTCCCTCTCTCTCTCTTTCCCCTCTACCCCTCTCTCTCTCTCAATTATATCCCTTAGACCCCCTCTCCCTCTCTCAGTTCTCTCTCTCACTCACTAACTCACTCCCTTTATCTCTCTCCCCTCTACCCTTAACCGTAAACTCTTAACCCTTAAACCCTAAACCCCTAAATCATCTACCATCTACCTTTATCTCTCTTCCACTAACTCCATCCTCTCTCTCAAGTATCTGCCTCCCACCCCCTCTCCCTCTCTTAGGTATCTTTCTCTCACTCACTCCCTCTATCTCTCTCCCCTCTACCCTTAACCCTTAACCCTTAACCCTTAACCCTTAGACCCTAAACCCTTGAACCCTAAACCCTTGAAACCCTCTACCCTCTATCTCTCTCCCACTTGGTACCTCTCTCTCAAATATCTCCCTTTGACCCCCTCTCTCTCTATTCTCTCTCTCACTCACTCAATCCTTCTATCTATCTCCCCTTTACCCTAAACGATCTACCCTCTACCCTCTACCCTAAACCCTTAAACCATCTACCCTCTACTCTTATCCCTCTACACTCTATCTCTCCCCCACTCACTCCCCCTATCTCTCTCTCAATTCTCTCCCTCCCACGCCCTCTCCCTCTCTTAGTTCTCTCTCTATCACACTCACTCTGCCTATCTCTCTCCCCTCTACCCTTAACCCTTAAACCCTCTACCCTCTACTCTTTATATCTCTCCCACTCCCTCCCTACCCCTCTCTCAAGTCTCTCCCTCCTACCCCCTCTCCCTCTCTCAGGTCTCTCTTTCACTCACTCCTTCTATCTCTCCCCTCTACCCTTAACATTGAACCCATAAAACCTATACCCTATACTCTCTCTCTCTCTCTCTCTCTCTCTCTCTCTCTCTCTCTCTCTCTCTCTCTCTCCTTATCCCTTAAACCCTCTAACCTATACCCTTAACCCTCTACCCTAAACCCTCTACCCTCTACCCTTAAACCCTCTACCCTCAACCAAATACTCTCAACCCTAAGCCCTCAACCCTAAACCCTCTACCCTCACCCTTAAACTCTCAACCCTCAACCCTTAAACCCTCTACCCTCAACCCAATACCCTCTACCCTCTACCCTATACATTGTACCCTCAGCTCTAATCCCTCAAACTTATACCCTCAACCCTAAAACCTTAAACCCTTAACCCTTAAAACTTCTACCCTCTACCCTTTACCCTCAACCCCTATACCCTCAACCCTAAACCCTAAACTATCAACCCTCAACCCTTACACCCTAAACCCTTATACCCTCTACCCTCTACCCTCTACCCTCTACCCTCAATCTTCATCCCTAATCCCTAATTCCTAATCCGTCAACCCTTAAACCCTTAAACCTCAGTAAACTCTATATCCTAATCCCTCAACCTTGAATCCGTCAACCCTTAAACCCTCAACCCTAATCCCTGAACCATATACCAATAACCCTCTACCCTCAACCTTAAACCCTCAACCCTCAATCCTCAACTCTCAACCCTTAAATCCTCAACCCCTATACCCTCTAACATATACATTGGACCCTCAACCCTAATCCTTCAACCAAACACCCTCAAACCTATACCGTAAACCCTCTACCCTATACCCTCAACCCAATACCATCTATCCTCAACCATAAACCCTAGACCCTCTAGCCTAAACCTTAAGCTATCAACCCTCTACCCTCTACCCTATACATTGGACCCTCAACCCTAATCTCTCAAACCTATACCATAAACCCTTAACCCTAAACTCTCAACCCTGAACCCTTAAACCCTAAACCTTTAAACCTTCTACCCTCTACCCTCAACCCTAATCCCTCCACCCAATACCCTCAACCATCAACACTTAAACCCTATACCCTCTACCCTATATGTTGGACCTTCAACCCTAATCCCTAAACTCTATACCCTAAACCATCAACCCTCAACCCTTAAACCCTAAAAAATTTAACCCTCTACCCTCTACCCAATACCATCTACCCTCAACCCTTAAAACCTTAAACCCAAGTAAAATCTATACCCTAATCCCTCAACCCTAAACCCTTAGTCCCTCAACCCTTAAACCCTCAACCCTCAACCCTCAACCCTCAACCCTAAACCCTCAACCCCTCTACCCTCTACCCTCTACCCTCTACCCTCTACCCTTAAACCCTAATCCCTCAACCCCTATACCCTCAAACCTATACCCTAAACCCTCTACCCTCAACCCTTAAACCCTCTACCCCCTACCCTCTCCATTAAACCCTCTGTATCGATGGGTTATTTTCAGGTTAATGGATTTAGCATGATTAGATTAAATAAAACCCAAAGAATATTATGAAGAACAAAGAAATCATTAAAAAATAACAGTTATACTAGATATCTTTCGAAGCTTCCATGATTCACCTCCATAACACCTTCTAGCTTGTATCATATGATTGTTGCCCTCAACTTTGTGTTTGTGAGAAAATTGACTATGCCATTGTCCTATGCAAGGTTTGAAGGATTTGAATGAAAAATATTGTTATAACTGAATATGCCTAAAATGAAAATTAAATTCTATATTAATGAAGTAATTTCTATAAGAACGTAGTGGTTATAATAACGAAGTGGTTCAATAATAATCATAAAAAGTGGTGCCCTAATTGTGAGCAAAATTGACTTTTTATAAAAATAATATAATTTTGGATGGATGGACAGGAATAAAAGCTAACAAAACCTAAAATCAGTGGATGAGATCTCATGTAACAATCCCTAATTAGGGTTAGGACAATATGGTTAAATGAGTGACCAAGATGTCATTTGATAAAATCAAATCGGTGGTCGAGAATAAATGTGATAATTTAGCCAAAAAGAAAAATATTTTAAAAACTCAAGAAGATAAGAGTTGAAATGAAAAGCAGATTCGGAAGAAGATTACCATTTTAAATTAAATTAATTCAAAATAAGGGTTTTATGTGGCAATAAATAATCTTTTTGAGATTATTTATTAAAATCAAGTGACAGTTAATAAAACGAAATCATTTTAAATAATTTTATTTATTTCAAATGAGAGAAATATGAAATTAGGTGATTAAATAATTAAAGATAATTATTTAATTTAGAGGATTATAACTTATAATTAAATAAATTAATAAATTCATTTATTTATGAGAATTAGTGACATATTAAATAAATAAAATTCATTTATTTAATAATGAGGAAGAATAAATGAATAAAGGTAATTAAATAATTTAATAGATTTATTTAATTGCGAGAAGACAATAGACAATTAATGACATATTGAATAAATAAATATAACTTATTTATTTAATAATCATGAAGAATACAATAGACATGAATTAATTAAATAATAATGAGTTAATTAATAGTCGAATGTGGACAAAGGACATAATTAAATGTCCTAGTTAAGCTAGGACGAAAGTGGTAAAAGATAAAGCTTGTGGGCCTAGGTCATTTTTATGTGTCTACATTTACCCCTCTTTGTCACAATGTAGTTTATCGTGTTATGGAAAAGGAAAAAGTCAAAAGTGTTCCCCAATGCAAAATAGGATGAGGAAGAATGATGAGGTTTGCGGTATGTCCCCTCGAGAGAACAAACGGGTTTCGAGGATATGAGTGTGCTCTCAAAATTAATGAGAATACTATAATATGAAGAGGCAAAGAAGTGTTAGTGTAAAATATATGGATGATGATATGGATGCAATGCCTATATGAAATGAGCTAGAGAAGATGAGAAGAAAAAAGGAGATGCATGTTAATTCCTAGACCAAATCCTTCAACACCTTACCATAGGACTTTAATATTTATTTCTCTTTAATCATCATTGGGCAGATTGTTGTGATGGCCAAAAAACACCATGGTATGACATAAATCAAGATGTGCAAGGTCGTACCCTCACATAATACAAGAAGTACAAATGAGGATGATCATGAATCATACTAAGAGTGCAATTGCCCCAATATTTTTTCCATAACCAACTGCGAGAAGAAAAAGACAAGAAGAAAAAATCATGAAATTTTATTTTTTTCGCTAAATCTTGTTTCCAGGACATTCTCGAGAAACTAGCAACATGATTGCAAAAATCTCAAAAATAAAACCATCATCATGAGGCGTCATTGTTTTTCTAAATCCTATTGTTAGGATCTCGCCGAAAAACTAGTAACATGATGAAAAATCCAAAGAACAATAGACATGAAATAAGAAAAGTAACATGATGAAAAATCCAAAGAACAATAGACATGAAATAAGAAAAATCCATGAAATGTCATTGCTTCTCTAAATCATGTTTCCAGGACATCCTCGAGAAACTAGCAACATGTTTGCCAAAAGAACAAAAATAAAGCCATTGTTATGATACGTCATTGTTTTTTTAAATCTTGTTTGTCAAGATCTCGCTAAAAAAACTAGTAACATGATGAAAAATATATTATCATGATATGTCGTTGTTTTTCTAAATCTCGTTGTTGGGATCTCACTGAAAAACTAGTAACATGATGAAAAATACATTATCATGATACATCATTATTTTTTTAAATCTTGTTGCTAGGATCTCACTGAAAAAACTAGTAGCATAATGAAAAAGATATTATCATGATACTTCGTTGTTTTTCTAAATACTGTTGTCGAGATCTCACTGAAAAACTAGTAACATGATGAAAATTAAATTATCATGATATGTCGTTGGTTTTCTAAATCTCGTTCCTAGGATCTTGCTGAAAAACTAGTAACATGATGAAAAATACATTATCATGATACATCATTGTTTTTCTAAATCCTGTTTTTGGGATCTTATTGAAAAACTAGTAACATGAGTGTCAAAAGACAAGACAAAAATCATGAGATGTCATTGTTTTTCTAAATCTTGTTGTCAGGATCTCGCTGAAAAACTCATAACATGAGTGTCAAAAGAGAAGACAAACATCATGAGACGTCCCTATTTTTCTAAATCATGTTGTCGGGATCTCACTGAAAACTAGTAACATGAGTGTCAAAAGACAAGACAAACATCATGAGACATCATTGTTTTTCTAAATCCTGTTGTCGAGATCTTGCTGAAAAACTAGTAACATGATAAAAAGGCCAAAGACAAGGGCCAAGTTTTTTTCAAGTGTGTTTGAATGCCAAGTATTTTGTTTGATGATGCCAAGATGATGAGTGTCGAAGATTTCCAAATTTAGGAAGGACACATCCTGAATAATGTTTTTGTCAAGAGGATTGATCCCTTACTGCCAACTCTCAATTCTCAACCCTCAAACCTTAATCCTTTAACTCTCAACCCTTAAAACCTAAGCCCTCAACCCCTATACCCTCAACCCTATACATTGGACCCTAAACCCTAATCCTTCAACCATATAACCTCAAACCTAAACCCTAAATCCTTAAACCTTCTACCCTCTACCCTCTATACAATACCCTAAATC
>CM021104.1:14332752-14397135 GCA_007115665.2 Sequoiadendron giganteum | reverse complement strand
CACTATACCTTCAACCCTTAAACCCTTAAAACCTTAAAAACTTAACCCTAAATCCTAAACCCTAAACCCTAAACCCTAAACCCTAAACCCTAAACCCTAAACCCTCAACCCTTAAACCCTAAACCCTTAAACCCTCTACCCTCAACCCAATATCATCTACAATCAACCCTAATCCCTCAACCCTTAAATCCTTAAACCCAAGTAAACTCTCTACCCTAATCCCTCAACCCTCAACCCTTAATATATCAACCCTTAAACCCTCTACCCTCTACCCTATATATTGGACCCTCAACCCTAATCCCTCAACCCTATACCCTTAATCCTCTACCCTCAACCTTAAACCCTCAACCCTCAACCCTCAACCCTTAAACCCTCTACCCTCTACCCTCTACACTATACATTAAAAACTCAACCCTCAATTCTCAACCCTCAACCCTTAATCTCTCAACCCTCAACCTTTAAATCCTAAACCCTCAACCCCTATACCCTCTACCATATACATTGGACCCTCAACCCTAATCCTTCAACCATATAACCTCAAACATATACCCTAAACCATCTACCCTCTACCCTCAACTCTAAACCCTTAAACCTTCTACCCTCTACCCTCAACACAATACCTTCAACCCTAATCCTTAAACCCTATACCCTCAACCCAATACCCTAAACCATAGACCCTATACGTCCTCCACCCTAATCCCTCAACCCTATACCCTCAACCCCTATCCATTTCTCTTTATCTATCTCACCTCTCTCTCCCCCCTCTCTCCTACCCTCGCTAATTTTCTCTATCTAGCCTCTCCCTATTTCTACGTACCTCTCGCTCAATCAATCCCTACCACTCTCTCTTTCTCCCTCTATCTATCTCTCTCTATCTCCCTCCTACTACCTCTCCATCACTCCCTCTCTCTCCCTCTCTCTTAGGTCTCTCCCTCTTGTCGCCTCTCTCTCTCTTAGGTCTCTCGCTCCCACCGCCTCTCTCTCTCTCAGGTCTCTCCCTTTGGCACCCTACCTAGGTATCTCTCTCTCCCCCCTGTCTCTTTTAATCCCTCCCACCTTACCTAGATAAGTCCCTCTCACTCCACCCCCCATCTCTCCCTCTCTCTCAGGTCACTCCCTCCCACACCCTCTCACTCTCTCAGGTCTCTCACTCTCACACTCCTACTCACTACCTATCTCTCAAGTCTCTCCCTCTAGCACCCTACCTACATAACTATCTCTCTCTCTCTCTCTCTCCCTCTCCCTCTCTCTCAATTCTCTCTCTCCCACCCCCCCTCTCTATCTCCCTCTCTCCCCCTATATCCCTCCCACCCTACATAGCTAATTCCCTCTCACTCCAACCCCTTCACTCCCACTCCCTCTCTCAAGACTCTCTCTCACTACCTCTCTACCTTTCTCTCTCCCTCCCACCCTACCTAGATAATTCTCTCTCTTAAAATTCTCCCTCCATCTAAATACATACATAAATACGTACATACTTACATACATACAAGCATAAAACATATGTACATAGAATCCTACATACATAAAAGCATGCATGTGCATATGTACATAAAATCTTAGATACATATAGGCATTCGTACATACAAGCATACATGTACATACAAACATACAAATATATAAACATACATTCAATAGAGTAGCATTTAACACAAAGAGAGACATAATGTGAGCGCATTACATTGTGCTCGTGTTATAATATGCCCACATTATAACATGCTCGTTTTATAATGTTCTCACATTATAATTTGCTTGTGTTATAATGTGCTTGGTTATAACATGCTTGTGTTATAATGTGCTCGATTATCACATGCCTGCATTATAACATGATTGTGTTTTAACATTTTCATGTTATAATGTACTCGTGTTATAATGTTCTTGTGTTATAGTGTGCTCATGTTATAATGTGCCCGTGTTCTAACTGTTGAATCTCTCTTATGAAAATTTTTCCTTGATTACAATATATGGTACTCTGTTATCTTGGTTGTTACTCACTCAATTGATCTGCTTTCCTGATTGGCATATGTACTTTACAATTGTTACTATATATGGTGGTACTGATAATTTAACTCCATGTGCAGATCTTAGTTGAGGCATTCTGGTTACAAATTCTATGATATAGTGCTCAGGTGAAATGTTTCTAATTTTATAGTTTATACTTCAGTGTTTCACTTGAATACATGTGTTGTGCATGTTGAGTTTTACTACAAGTTGATTATTTAAGGACTTGATCACTAAAGTGTTTATGGCTTTGTGAACTCTGCATGAATTTAGTATTTATCTCTTCACAAGACTTTGGAAAGTATTTGTATTTGGACATCAAAAGGCATTGAAAATTAATGAGGTGGAAAATCAACCTTGGGTAAAGGTATTCAAATCGTTCTCTAATTTGCATTTCAATCGGGTCTATTGTTTAATATTTATTTGGGCCTAAAAGCCGATATAAAACTTGTCTTTGGTAAGACCATGGACATCAAAGGTCTTACTGCGATACCGCTGGAAGTTAAGAAAGTGACCATAGCAGTGCAGTGTAAACTGTTAGCGGCAAGCAAAAAAACTACTACTACACCACGGGTTGTCATCAGGGAAACCATGGTAGTGTGGTAAAAACGGCTAGTGGCGCACAAGACGGCTATCGCTATACCACAGGTTGTTAGAAGAGTAACCTTGGCAGCACAATGGAAATAGTTAATATTTTGAAAGGAGCTACTACTCTATCCCGGGTAGTCCAAAGGGTGACCGCGGTTGAGCAGTAAGGAATCGATGAAGGTAGCAGAAATAATAAGTGCTAATCATCACTATATCGTGGGTTGTCTGATGGGAGACAACATCTGTGTGGTAAGAAAGAAGATGTCAAATAATGTTTGTCAACATGCAAGTCATTGATCTAGTCATGGATTTCAAACATCATTATGAGTTTCTTTAGGAGTATTATGACTATCCTTTCAGACTTCAAACTACATCTCACTTTTCTAAAGGAATTCATGTGGAAAGTAGGGCCAATCGTTATGCTTCATTGTTTGAGGGTCTCAAACCCTACTCTAGCCGCCACCATGGAATCATTCATTTGGCCATTTCATTGTTATCTCTGACATTTTAATCTTGGACAGTGCATGGGGGAGTTGAGAAGACCATTAATATGGTCATTTGGTGTGTCTAATTCCTATCGACTGGTGATGGGGCGATATTGGAAGGTATTGTGGCCATTTCTTCCTCTACAGGATTGGTAAACTCCTTCTGACAACAACCTCATTATTTTTGTCAAGTATTCATCCTTAGTGTGGTTTACAAATCCATTACTTTATAGTCAAGGTTACTATGAGCTAAATTTCTCTCTCATGCAAATTAAAAAATGAAAACGTTTATTCCTTTGAAGAGAAAAGTCTGAAATGTTTATTTTAAAAAATGTGACTGCATTTCTTTTAAAGATCATCATGATAGTTTTAAAAGGGTCTATGATTTCTGGTTGTGGGAAAATCATAATATCATCAAATTTCTTCAGTTTCTTACTTGGTTTCATTGGTAATTGCTATTATATGCATTATTACTTGTTTTAGTTGCATTTTTGTTACTGATAGGGAAAAATGGATATTATTCTTGTTTTTAAAAGATGTGTTCTTACTGTTTTGGGTAAGCGTTGCATGTGTAGGCCGCTTGTGAAGAAAAGTTTAGTTAAACCTCTATTTTTGGAATTGTAGTTCTATTCTTGTCAGAAATAAAAGTCTATCCCTCATTATCATAGTAACGTCTAGAACTATTACTTGACAGTAGTATTGTAACCTAAAAATTATCTGTGTATACTACTTTGAAAGTGAAAAAACTAGCAACAATCACAATACTTCCTGGAATGTAATGATGTAAACTATAAATGATTGAAAATGGAGAGATTAGGGTTTTATCATTACTGAAAAACCAACAAAAAAAGGGTTGTTCTTTCATGTCATGAGTGAGGGTAATTATCCTTTGATGCAAAAAAATTGAAAAATATAGTGTGTTGTTTGTTCTGTAATTTTGATTATGAAAGATTGAAAAAGAAAGAGTGGGAAAAAGAAAGAAAGGTCATATCAATGTAATGTAGTTTGATGAGAAGTTGTATTGACACTGTAAATATATTATTTTCCTCAAGTTGTATCAAGATTTGATAATGAATGGAATCATGAAGAGTGATGCTTGACTCTTGAGAATTCTATGCATTGTCTGTCAAGAGGCACTTGACAAAAATAAGAGAAACAAAGAGATCCTCAATATTATTGTATGTTCTATTGAAAAATAGAAAAGGGTTTGGTGCTCCTTGAGATTGGTGTCTCTAAATAGAGGGGTTGGTGCTCCTTGATTTGGTGCTCATAAATCAACCATTGAGGCTCTATCAAAATAATTATTGAAACGAAAGCCTGAAAAAGGCAGCAGGTTCAGGAGTGGTTTTTCTACCCCAGGAGAGTTTTCCACTCAACATATCTTGTGTCTATTTGATTTTATGTGATTCATATCATACAATTATCCACTTATTTAAAATAAAATTTTACACTACTCTCATTTTAGTTTATGTATGGTTCTTTTCAGTTTTCAATTAAATTCAGAAAAGAAGTTATTAACAATGATTCACCCCCTCCCCCTCTCAGTGCATTTTCACTCCAACAATTGGTATCAGATCCTAGGGTCCTATGATAGGTATTTCCAACCTAGGATTGATTGTGGACTTGGATTCTATTCAAAATGTCTCAAATTCATGAAGGTACTTCCATGACTAGAGCTCCATTATTTGATGGAACTGATTATGTATTCTAGAAAATCAGAATGGAGACTTATTTAACTTCTATTGACCTTGATGTCTAGAGCATAGTATTGTTTGGGTACACTATACCAACTACTTTTCCAACTAATTCTAATGAAAAGAAAAGATATGAAACCAATACAAGACCAAAGAATGTTATTTTGTGTGCTCTGACTAAAGATGTCTTCATTAAAGTCATGCACTGCAGTTCTGCTAGTGAAATATGGACTAAACTAGAAACTATCTATCAAGGAAATGAAAAGGTAAAACAAACTAAACTCCTCACTCTAAAAAACTAGTTTGAAGAACTAAAAATGAGGGACGATGAAAAAGTAGCAGCTACTTTTTGATAGTTGATGAAATAGTAAATGCAATGAAGGGTCTAGGAGAAGAAGTCAAGGAATTTGATGTTGTAACCAAGGTCATCAGAACCTTACCAACAAAATTTGAAGCTAAGATAGCTACTCTAGAAAAAAAGAAACACTTTACCTAGCTTACCCTTGACATCCGTCAAGGCACTCTGACTCCCTATGAAATGAGGATTAGTAAAAACAACACATCTACAAAAGAAGCAGCATTTAATGCTAACAGGAAAGAAAGGGATGAACTCTCTGAATCATAATTTTTTGATTCTAAAGAATCCCACTTTGTGAGGAAACTCAAAACAGGTTCTGGAAAGTATAAGGGAAAAATTCCCTTCAAATTATTTAACTATGGAAAAATAGGCCACTTTTCTACAAAGTGCCCCTATGGTGACACAAACAGTTATAACAAAAATCTCATAAATTTACCAAGAAAAAGGCTTATAGACCCAAACAAAAATTCAATTTCAAAAAGAAGAAAAGATTGTTCAGCAAAATTGAAACGAACTCCAAATCTGAAGATTCTTTAGATAAAGAGGATGCAAATATATTCATGGCTTAAATCATTCAGTAAGATGAAACTAGCAACAATGATGTTGAAGAAGGTAAAGTGGATTATGAAGGAGAACATAAATGTGCTCTAAAAGAGCTGAGGAAACTTTAAAAATAGATGTGTGCTCAAGAATAGAATACTGCTCAAGATAGTTCATAGGAGAAACTCATAAATCTTGAAATAATTTCATTAAAAACTCAACTTGAGGAATCCAAGAGAGGTGAATATTGTCTTCGCATTGGAATAAGTTTTAAAGACCAAGAAATTAAAAAACTTGAACATGAGATTGTATATCTCAGGAAGACTATTGAGAAATATGAAAGCACTCTTAAACTAAATGACATTCTTAGTAAACAGAAATTGAAAAATGATAAAACTGGAATTGGTTTTGTGAATGGTGAATGTTCAAATAACAGTTCAAAGGAAAATGTTGTGGCTAGAAACAAAAGTCCTAAACTCAAACATCCTAATTTTGACAAGGATCATATTCATCCTTTTAGGAGAAAAATAATGGTTTATAACTCCTACCCTCTCTTTTATGAGTATTGTTACTTCTACAATAAATTTTGTCACAAAGTGAACTCTTACAGATTTATGAATTCTAGAACTCCTCGATTTGGATTTAGGAAGAATCATGGTTTTGTAAGAAAAATTAGATGTTTCACATGCAATTCTTTGGGTCTTTCTATTAAGCAATGCAATGTTGATCAGCAGAATAAACAACTGAAAACTATCAAAGTCTGGAAACCCAAAGTTGTTAACAACATTGAACAAACTATGCTTGTTCAAACTTCTTTCCACTCCAAGAAAAATGACTTATGGGTCTTGGATAGTGGTTGTTCAAACCACATGACTGGTGATAAATAAAAATTCACTAATCATTAAGATTATGTAGGTAGTTATGTGAAGTTTGGATATAATTTAGGAATTCAAATCAAAGGAAGAGGTTCTCTTTTTCTGCATGAAGACACTCCTATCTAAAACATATATTATATAGAAGGGTTAAAAAATAACCTTCTGAGTGTCAGTCAGATCTGTGATAGTGGCTATCAAGTCTTGTTCACTTCACAGGGATGTGAAATTAAAAACCAGTCTGGTAAAATTGTTGTTGCTAGAAGAAAGACCAAGGGAAATGTCTACAACTTCCTTGACACCTCTAGACATGAAAAAACTCAAGGTATATGATTAATGAGTCATGTTGAAGAAATGTGATTGTGGAACAAGAGACTAGGCCACATTAACTTTGAAAATATGGTTACAATTAGCAAAAAACAGAATGTTAGAGGTCTGCCCATTCTTAGAAAACCTGACAATGTTGTTTGTAAAGAGTGTCTCAAAGGAAAGCAAACTAAGTGAAGCTTTAAATCTTAGGAACACTCCTCCACTAAACCATTGCAAATTGTTCATACTGACTTATGTGGTCCTACAAGGACTAGGTCCATCAATGGTGAGAAATATTTCATGTTTTTTGTTGATGACTACTCTAGTATGGTATGGGTTACCTTTCTCAAGAGTAAATCAGAAGCTTTTGAATGTTTCAAAGTTTTTAGAAAAATGGTAGAAAGAGAGTCAGATTTAAAATTGAAATGTTTAATATTTGATAAAGGTGGTGAATTCACCTAACAAGAATTCATAGACTAATGTGAAAAAAATGGCATAAAAAGATAGTATGTTGTTGCCAGAACACCCCAACAAAACAGGGTAGTTGAGAGAAAGAATGGAACTATAAAAGAGATGGAAAGAACTATGTTGAATGAAAAAAATCTGCCAAACATGTACTGGAAAGAAGTTGATCATACAACTATTTATATTTTAAATAGAGTCCAGATCATAGTGAAATCAAATTTCACTCCATATCAACTATGGTATGGTAAATCTACCTCAATTAAATATTTTAGAATATTTGGTTGCAAGTGTTTTATCAAGAGAGACGATGAAAATTTAGGTAGTTTCCAATCTAAGACATATGAAGGTATTTCCTTAGGATACTTTACTCACAACAAAGCTTTTAAATTCTTTAACAATAGGTTGAATAAAATTGTTGAATCAGTAAATGTCAAATTTGATGAAAATCCACTTTTAGTTGTTGTACCTATGCAGGATGATGAAGAGGGCGAATTTGAACTTGATATGATTTCTAAAGGCCTTGAAACTGCAAATCTTGAAGCAAAACCAAAAATTCTTGAACTTCCTGAAACAAAATCTGAAGATGCTGAAAGCAACTTAGAAAAATGTGAAACTAAAACTCCTTCAAAATATCTTGCTAAAAACCATCCTAAAGATTTGATTATAGGAGATAAATCAGCAGGAGTTCAAAAAAGGAAAATAATAGTTAACTATGATTAAAACTCTCACATAGATGAGCTTACTTATTTTTCTTTAATCACTCAGTTTGACCCAAAAAAAATTGATGAAGCTCTAACTGATGAATGTTGGCTTAATACAATGCAGGAAGAAATTGATCAAATTGAAAAAAAATCAGAATTGGGATCTAGTCCCAAGACCAGATGACAAAAATGTCATAGGAGGCAAGTGGATTTTTAGAAATAAACATGATAAAAGTGGTCATTTTGTTCGCAACAAGGCTAGATATGTCTGCAAAGGATATGCTCAACAAGAAGGTATTGATTTCGGTGAAACCTTTGCACCAGTTGCTAGGCTTGAATCAATTAGAATTTTCTTGGTATATTTTGTTTTCAAAAATTCACTATATATCAAATGGATGTAAAAAATACCTTTCTGAATGGGTGCTTAGAAGAAGAAGTTTACATAGAACAGCCTAAAGGGTTTACTTGTAAAAATAGACCCAATCATGTCTACAGGCTGAAAAGGGCTCTATATGGCCTAAAACAAGCTCCTAGAGCTTGGTACTTGATGAGCCCAAAATATGGTCATAATTTGAATGTCATGATGTATTTTTAAATAGACTTACTCTTTTGTTAATGGTTGTTTTAAAATATTTGATTATAAACTTTTATCTAAAATCGAGTAGTATCCTGTGGCAATGCATTCCTATATTCTTGCAGCTTTATATCTCTATATGTCTATATTCATCACCCTGTTTGACCTCCCAATTGACTGATATGATACATGTGGTTTTTGGATAAATGAGATGAATTTAATGTGTGTGATCAATGAATGAGTATCGTTCTATTATATACATGCCTTCTTTTGCCTTTGTTGCCATGTGTTTCACAGGTTGTTGAAGTTAGCATGAACAAGTCAATGCGCAACAGATCACGGTCCTACAGTGAAGTCCATTTCCAGCATGACATCAAGGAAGTGGTTTTAGTGAAGAGTTTATGTCCAGGTTTTTGGGAGGATATCTAAATGGTCATTAATATAGGAAGAGAGGAATGCTAGATTCTCTTTGAATCAGTTGAACAAATACACTTTCATTTATGGAAGTATGTTCCTTAGAATTAGGAAGCATTTATGTCTGCATCTTTCTCTGTTAAGTTAGTTAGTTAGTTGCTTTTCTATAAATAAATTTTCCTTCTGCATCAGTGAGCAAGTAGAGAAGAGAAAAAGACTAGATTAGAAATAAGAGAATAGAACAGAGTATGTTCGAGTTAGTATTATAATGATGAACAGAGTTTTGAGTTAGTTTTCTTACAAGAAGAATGACCATGTATATGATTTGAAGTTTATGAATAAAAGTTGATGAAGTTTTGAGTTCAATTCTTGCATAAATTGATTGATGCTTGCTAAGGGGGCCCACTTAGTAATTATATGTAGGTAGTTGTTTATTTCCTATTGTTTAGTAGTTACAATTTCATTCCAGGAAGTTTCAGCACAAACTCAGTCTTATATTGTTCCTGTAGCATAAGACCAGTTCATGGTTTGTTTCTTAGTAATAATTGTTATGATTTTTGCTTTAATTAAGTTATGCTTAAGTTGATAAGACTTTACCTTACGTTCCTGCATCAAAAGTAGAATTCATTTCACGTATTTTTTTCTAGTAAATCGTGGCTAAAATTGTTTCTTAGTGCCCATACAGTGCTGCTCCATTTCAATTTTATGTTCCCTAGTTTGACAAAGTAAATGAATGACCATAAGAAGATGGTAGTCACCTGCTAGAATGTCCAATTCCTAGGTTAGGATTTTCCATGACTTTTATATCCTTTTGTGGGTGACAAACATTTTTGGTGCCATTGTCGGGGATGGTGTCAAGCTAAGAACCTATCATAGTCATTGTTAGTAGTAGTTTACTGTGCTTATTCAAGAATTTTCAAATCCTTCAATTTTTAGTTAAGTCTGTTATATGCATAGAAGAAGAGACGCTCTAGGGAGATTCCTCCCAAACCCTTCCTTCACTGATAACAATTTTGAACTAGCTTATAATCTATTTGAGGAAGGAGGAAAACAACATATCAATCCATTTGTTGAAGACCCAATTGCTGAATTTCCCTTTGACCTAGATGACGAAGAACCTCAAGAAAATCCATTTGCTTTGATACTTCATCAAGAAGATATGGCACAAAATCCACCTAATTGACCTCCTGCCTTTGAACTCCCTATCATACCCCTGCTAGATAATGATAACCTCAAAAATATTCCTTTTTCATTACTTCCCAAGTTATATGGACTAGTTATAGAGGACCTAGACACTTTCTTGTTTGAGTTTGACATCCTCTATCGAAGCTATGATTACACTACAAATGCTCACAAGATAAAGTTGTTTCTAACTACTTTGAAGGAGGGAGCTCTTAGATGGTTCATGAGTTTGGGGAGGAATTTTGTCGATAGTTAGGCAGTCATGCAAACAAAATTTCTTGAGAAATATAAGGAATATTGTAAGAGTGGTAGTAAGGGTGATGATATATTTTGAATTCAGCAAAAGGAGGATGAAATCCTGGAAGAGTATATCTCAAGGTTCTTATTTTCCTTGAAAAAGAATTCAGACCATACTCTAGATGAAGAATCTTGGAAATTAATTTTTCTGAGGGAAATCAATGATTCTTGTATTGATGCCCTGGATCTAATGGGAGGAGGAGATATAACCCAAGTGCCTTGGGATGATATTAAGTCCATATGTCATAACTACTCTCGAGAAAATGTCAAAAGGGAAGAGGTCATTAGGCCACAGTGGGAAAGTCTTCTACTAATGGAGTTTCATGGATGGAGATTTCAAATTTTCTATCTAATTTCAAGCAAGATATCATAAACAATAGGGCTACATAGTTGGATACTATGCAAGCTCGAAAGAAACATGAGGAAGCTAAAGCAATCTTGGCCGAGTTCTGTCCACATTGCCAATAGAAGAAGCGTGACTATAGATGTAAGACGGTGGCTAATGTGGAGGCTAAGCAATTACCTATTAACTTTAAGGCAGTAGAAGGTGATGATGACCAAGTATTCTATGTTGTACAAAAGTGCCCATGGGCTCAAAAATAAGGTATGCCTCAAGACCCTTTGACTTTTGTTAATCCTTACTCTAATTATAGTAACCAATGGAAACCTACATATGGCCCATCACCACCATGGAATACCTCTCAACCACAATGGCCTAACTATCAAAGTCCACAATCACAATCTCCTCAAGGCAGTTGGCAGTAGCCACAAGGACAATGGAATCCACCCCAAGGTAACTAGTAGTAGAATCCTCAATGGAGAGGTTCTCAACAATGGCAGAGCCAATCCCATGTCTTTTTGTAGCTTCAGCAACCACAAGCTCCAACCCTCATGCCACCTCCTGTGGCACCTGTAGAAAATACTGGCCCTCCAAAAAAAATTCCTATGCCTACTCAACCATTCCCAAATTGTAATAATAAACAACAACAACAATAGCCAAAAAATATCCAACCTATGCCCTAAATATTAATGATATCCATCTCAGGTCTGGAACCACTCTACCTCCTCCACAGTGGCCAATAATTATTGAGATTCCAGACCCTACCTTTGAACAACTGACTGGTCCTCCAAAACAAATACCTATATCAGATACTATCTCTAAGGAGCCAATCCTGCAGCATCAAGCAAAACCACCTTTTCCTCAGAGATTGCAATTCAATACACCCAAGTCTATCGAAGAGCCTACCTTTGATATTTTAGATCAGCTAAAAATGTACACATTCAAATCCCTCTCTTTCAAGCCATTAAAGATGTTCCAATCTACCGGAAATCCATTAAGGAGGCTTGTTTGAAGAAACCTGGAAGAAAGAAAAAGGATCCCCAAACTATCCATATTCTAGGACATTTAGTAGATATTATGTTAGGGAAGGTAGTCATGCCAAAATATGCTGACCCTGGTAGTCCTGTGGTACAAATAAATATTAATGGTCAAATAGTAAAGAATGTTTTGGTTGACCTTAGTGCAACCATTAATGTAATGACCAAGCATACTATGGAGTATTTGAATATCCTAACCATAAGTTCTACACCTATTGTCCTACAGCTTGCTAATAGTTCCACAATAACACCTGATGGCATGGTTGAAGATATAATTGTCAACCTTGAGTCTTGGGAATACTCAACAGATTTCACCATATTGTCCACTAAAGCAACTTTGAGAGGATATCCTATCATCCTAGGTAGACCATGGTTAGCCAAAGCTGATGCTTTTATAGGATGTCATTTAGAAGACATGAAATTTTTTGATGGTCAATCGACAAAGAAATTGGCCTTATACCCACTTGCCTAGCCTCAGCTAGACTTGTCTCAGCTAATTTGGTCAGATTTAGGTGAGGAAACTAAAGAAGTCAGTTCATTGGCTCACTTAATGATGTTGCAAACTAATCTGTTTTCCTAACTTCAGAGTGAGGATGACCTTCTTTTCCAAATTTTGTAGTCCAAATATGATATGAGTAGCCCATCTGTTTTAGATAACTGTCCTCAATAGTGCTTTACAGAACAACTAAATCCTTAGAGCTTGCCATTTAAAATTCCTACAGTCTATCAACATTTTCTTCCATAATAAATACAGACACCACCTTTATCAGTAGACTCCATGAATGATCTTACCAAGCAAATTGAGTTATCTCCAAGACACTGTCTGAATATCAATAATAAGTTGCCTCAATCTCAACAAACTGCCCTAGTCACAATGCTACAAGATCAACACAAATATTTTGCATGGGAATATGGGGATATTAAGGAAATAGATCCTCAACTCTGTACCCATAAGATCTACATTAAGGAATATTGTTCACCTATTAGGCAGCCTCAAAGAAGGATAAACCTAGCACTCAGGGAAATAGTTAAAAATGAGCTCCAAAAATATCTTGATGTTGGTTTTATCTACCCCATTTCAGACAGTCAATGGGTATCTCCATTGGTGATCATTTCTAAAAAAGGTGGAAAATGGAGAGTTTGTGTAGACTACAAAGAGCTGAACACAACAACTAAAAAGGATCACTTTCCACTACCATTTGTTGATCAAGTACTAGACTAGTTGTCTGGAAAAAAGTATTTCTCATTTTTGGATGGATATAGTGGGTATAATCAAATTAAAATTTCCCCTGGGGATCAAGACAAAACAACCTTTACCTATCCATGGGGGACTTTTTCTTACTCTGTCCTACCTTTTGGCTTGTGTAACACACCTACAACATTTCAAAGGGTAGTAATTAGTATTTTTGCTGACATTTCTCATGATTCTATGGAGATCTACATGGATGACTTCACCACTTATGGAGTTACTTATGAAGAAGAATTAGCAAATTCGGAGAAAGTGTTTAAAAGATGCTAGGAGCACAATTTGTCTTTAAATGGTGAGAAATATTTTATGATGATGCAAGAAGGAATTGTTTTAGGCCATCATATCTCTCCAGTAGGAATTCAAGTTGATCCTTCAAAAATAGAAGTCATTCTAACTTTGCAAACACCTATGAAACAAAAGGATGTTAGAAGCTTCTTAGGGCATGCTGGATATTATAGAAGATTGATTAAAGATTTTAGAAAAATAGCCAATTCCTTGTATGCCTTATTGACTAAGGATTGTGAATTTAATTGGACTGAGGTCTATGACAAATATTTCCTACAGCTTAAGAACTTACTCACCAAAGCACCTATTCTTCAAGGACCCAAGTGCAATCTTCCCTTTCATATACACATAGATGATTTTGATTATGCCATAGGGGCAGTGTTAGGAAAAAAGGAGAATTCCATAGAGCATGCCATCCATTTCATTAGAAAAAACTTTTAAGGCCCAAAATTAAAATATACTATCACGGAGAAAGAATTGCTAACAGTTGTGTATGCTCTCAACAAGTTTTGGCATTATTTCATTGGTTACCAAATATTTGTTCATACAGATCATGCAGCAATAAGGTACCTCATGAATAAGCTTGCCATATCTAGTAGATTAGCAAGGTGGCTCCTATTGTCACAGGAATTTGATATCATAGTTATTGATAAGCCAGGAAAGGCAAATGTGGTGGTTGATTTCTTGTCAAGACTTCAAACAACGACACCTACCACCTCTGAGGTAATTCATGATAGCTTTCTTGATGAACATCTATTTTCTATTGCTGCTCAAACTCCATGGTATGTAGATATTTCAAATTATTTAGTAGCCAACGAAATTCCAGCTCACTTCTCACCAAAGGATGGGAAGCTGTTGATTGAGTAAAGTTTTAACTTTTCATCAATTGCAGACTGTTTGTTTTACACATGATTTGACCAAGTCATGCGAAGGTGTGTTAGAGAACATGAGACCTATGGTATTTTTTATGCTTGTCATGATGAGCCATGTGGTGGGAACTTTGCATCCAAGAGAACATCAATGAAAGTGCTTGACACAAGGTACTATTGGCCCACACTACACAAGAATATTGTCACCTACACTAGAAAATGTGACAGATGTCAACGAATGGGGAGACCAACAAGGTCTAATGAAATGCCCCTATATCCACAAGTGGTAGTTAGTCCATTTGATAAGTGGGGAATGGATTTTGTTGGGCCAATTGATCCTCCATCCAATGGGAAATCCTACATCCTCGTTTGCATTGATTATGTAACCAAGTGGGTGGAAGTGAAAGCAATGACACATGCCCATGACAATAAAGTTGCTAAGTTCCTCTATGAGTAGATTTTTACTCGGTTTGGAGTCCCAAGAGAGCTTATTACTGATCAAGGAGCTCAGTTTACATCAAACCTGGTCACTGCATTGATGAATGACTACAAGATCAGGCACAAAAAGTCAAGCCCATATCACCCTCAAGCCAATGGTTAGGCAAAGGTTACTAATAGAGAATTGGAGGAAATCCTTACAAAAACAATATAGTTACACAAGAAATATTGGAGCAATCATCTTCCAGAAGTAGTTTGGGCCTATAGAACAACATGGAAAACAACTACATGAATTACCCCTTTTGAGTTACTTTAGGGAAAAACTGCCATGTTGCCAATAGAGTTTGAGCATAATACCTTAAGGACTGCTCTTTAGCTTAAAATTGATCTTTCAAAAGCCCAAAAGGAATGCCTCCTACAGCTGAATGCATTGGCTGAGATAAGGAAAGATGCCCTTCTAGCACACTGAATCCATCCAGCAGTAAAGGAAGAAATGGAATGAACACAATATCCGAACTAAGCATTTCTCCTTTGGTGATTGGGCTCTACTCTATGACTCCAGGTATAAAGAGAATCAAGGTAAAATTACAACAAGATGACTTGGTTCGTATGAAATAGAAAATGTATTTGCTAATGGTTTAGTTTATTTGGCTACAATAGATCTTGTCCGCTTCAAACTGTTGGTTAATGAAACCGTCTTTGGTTGTATCATAATCCTGCATCCAAAGAACAATTTATGAAGTAGTTTATTTCAGATGCAGCCACTGATCTTCATGTAGTGAAAGGCTTCGGTCTTCTTCCTGTAGCATCTATTTAAAAACTATGTTGTACATCCATAATAAATGTTTTCTTTTTACGGAAACCACTTTCTCCATCACCATCCATCACCATCATTCATTGCATCTTTCTTTTCTACATCACCCATCCTATTGTACCACCTCCATTTATAATTTCTTTTTCTAGGTAGTCACTTTAGGTTGTGTTGTGATATCTCCCAACATCCGCGAGCATTTAATACAAGGTACGTGATATAATTTTTATTTGTCACGTCATTCATTTATTTCATTTATTCATTTACTACCAGTGTCTATCAGTCATTATTGCTGGTTCTTCGCCTATCCTTTCACACATGTGAGGACACATGGCAAATATTAAGTAGGGGGCGGGGATAATTTGTTTCTAAAAAAAAAAGATTCCAATGCCACATCTGTTAAAGACAATTTTTAATTGTAATTCCCAAGAATGAATGTGTGCTTTTTCCCTAATCAACAAGTTAACTGCTTAATTAAGTAGTTTCTTAAAATCATTGCATGCAAATTGTCTTTTATATCATTTTTTGAAAGAAAACAAAGGTAATAATCCGAAAAGAAAAGAAATAGAGCGAAGAAAAAGGTGTTTTTCAAATTCTCAGAAGAGGTTGAGTTTTAGGGATTGTAGCAGAGATAGTTGTGAATATGGGTGGTCAGCTAGTAAGACATTAGCCAGTAGCTCATGATGCCTTAACGCAAGATCCTCAGGTGGTTCAGGCATTCACTATTTGTGGATGGCTGAATTATTTCCTAAGGATAGATTCTTTCAATGAAGAGGTTGTAGGTGAATTTCTAAGAACTCTTTCAGAGGGAGAGGCTATAGTATGGGGTTTAATAGTAGCTGTTACTAAAGAACAGATTGCTGAAGTGACTAGGCTTCATATAGTAGGATAAAACTTTCCTTCACGAAGGGATGGTATCTCTTCTAGGGTAGAATTCACATTGCCAGCTGATGGACCCTTAGAGGTTTCAAAGCAAGGATGCAAATGGGTGTCACTGCCTTATCCATATTTAGAATATGCCTCCTTCATAATCAGGTATTTGACTTGTGAAGGACATTTTTTCTTATTTGCATTCTTACCATTTTAAACTATTGAATCATATGAGGCATGGGTTAGCTATCAACATCCCAAATTTCTTGTTAAATATTTTGGAGCGTAGTGCCCATGAAACCCAAAAGGGAAAAGATAATTCCATCACCCATCAAGCCCTTATTAAATTATTAATTAAGTATTCTTTGAGGGATGTATCACCCCTTTCTTGGCAAGAATTTTCTATCTAGCAAGGACTGCAACCTCCAGAACCTCCCAGAACACTCCCTACTCAACCCAAGAAAAAGAGAAAGAGAGTAGAGTCTACGAGTAGGGAAGCTAAGAAAGAATCATCTACTCCTGCAACACCTAGTTCTACAGCCTCCACACTTGAGCCCTCTACCCAGATAAAAAATAGGTCTACTACAAGAAAAGAAAAAGGAAAAAAAAAAGTAGGAGAACCATCCAGTGCTGAGCATACCCCAGAAGCAAACCCTCAAACACAAAAGCGAAAACATGCTACCCATCTTTTCCTTGCACCAACACCTGTTGTCACCATAGTTTCATCATCATCCTCTCCTACTGAATCTAAATCTCCTAGGCAAGTTAGGAAGAGGAATGTTGCAAAATAACCTCATGTGTCTGCTACATTACCTAAAAGAGATTCAACAAGAAAACAGAGTAAAACTGCCTCAACCTTTGTCCAACCAAAAATTATAGTCATTTCAGAGGAATCTGAGGAGCTTATTCATGAGGATTCTCAAAGTGTATTTGAGAATGTTCCACATAGTTCCTCTGTTATTCCTGAGGAGTTACAAACTGAAACAGACAAATTTGGGGAAGTACAGGAAGGTTGTAGTGATAAAAGGAGGATGCCAAGCCTTAATGATTTGGTTGATGCAGTTGAGAGAATTTCAGGAGAATCACAATCCCCTCCTAAACAGCAAGAAGAAGAACATGAACAAACTTAAATATTCAATGAAACACCATTTCCCTCAGAACCTTTTCATGCATTCATTGTATATAAAAGAACATTACTGATTGAATATTTAGAATATCTCAAAATTACCTTGAGGCCTGTTACACTTCAGACTTTGATTTTCTACCACTTGGCTAAAACTAAAATGCAACAAAGTCTGTGGGAAGAGGAGAAGAAGAAATTAAAGAAAGAAATTGAAAGCCAAAAATAGGAAATCTAGGCAATAAAGGAGAAAATGAATGAAATAATGAAAGTAGCCGGACAAATCATGGAATGTAGATCACCACCCAGGGTGTATGCAATGTGTCTTAAGGAACAGTTTTTGTGGTTCCAATTAATTAGAATTTCCAAAAATTTGGACCTTGTCATTCATTATGCTAAAGAGTTTTATGATGCCTATCAAACAACACCCAATTGGTTAAGAAAGTCTTTGTGTGAATTTTATTTGCATGGTTTGTTAATCCCTTTTGAAATAGAATGGAATCCACTTCTTTATATTGGTGGCATTCATTTGATGTCACTTATGTCTTGGGCAGCTAATGAGATTAACTATGGGAAGAAATTAGAGGATTATGAGGAAGCTGAATGGAAAGAACCTATTCCCTTGAGACCTGAAAGCTCAAATCCTAAAACAGTTCTGAGAACTTGGTTTTCTGTTGCATATGGATTTTATGATCCTGCAGCAAGAAAACAAATATTTGATCTCAAAAAATAGGTATATGATGAATTTAAAGGCCAACCATATTTTTTTTGGAAGCTTTCAACTTCCAAAAATAAAACAAGATGGGAGAGACTGACTATTGGTTTAAGAAAATTTGAGCCTCATAGTCCTTTGAATTTCAGAGCAGCCATCAAAAGATCAAAAAGGTATATAAAGCTGGGTCTCTAGGAAAGGTTTGAATTGTGGTTGCCATTGACATTTCGACTTCCTATTTTGATGTGGCCAATGTACCCTTATCTGGCTACAAATGTTAATGAAGACACATAAGCTTGTAGATATGAAAGATGGCAGAATTACAGAGGCTTCTACTAAAAGTTTGGAACTTCAATGCAAGGCCATGCTACTCCTACCGATTTCAGGGAAACAACCAGGAAGATTAATGTTGGAGGACCAACATTAGCATAAGTAGGGGGAAAATGATGAGCCCAAAATATGGTCATAATTTGAATTTTTAATGATGTATTTTTAAATACCCTTACTCTTTTGTTAATGGTTGTTTTAAAATCTTTGATTATAAAATTTTATCTAAAATTGGGTAGTATCCTATGGCAACGCATTCCTATATTCCTGTAGCTTTATATCTCTTTATATCTATATTCATCACCCTATTTGAACTCCCAATTGACTGATATGATGCATGTGGTTTTTGGATAAATGAGATGAATTTAATGTGTGTGATCAATGAACGAGTATCATGCTATTATATGCATTCCTTATTTTGCCTTTATTGCAATGTGTTTCACAGGTTGTTGAAGTTAGCATGAACGAGTGAATGTGCAACAGATCTTGGTCCTACAGTGAAGTCCATTTCCAGCATGACATCGAGGAATTTTTTTTCAGTGAAGAATCTTTGTTCGGGTCATTGGGAGGAGATCTAAATGGTCATCAATCTAGGAAGAGTGGAATGCTAGATTCTCTTTGAATCGGTTAAACAGATATGATTTCATTTATGGAAGTTTGTTCCTCATAATTAGGAAGCATTTATGTCTGCATCTTTCTCTATTAAGTTAATTAGTTAGTTTATTTTCTATAAATAAATGTTCCTCCTACGTGAGTGAGCAAGCACAAAAGCGAAAAAGACTAGATTAGAAATAAGAGAACAGAACAGAGTATGTTCGAGTTAGTATTATAATGATGAATAGAGTTTTGAGTTAGTTTTCTTACAAGCAGAACAACCATGTATATGATTCCAAGTTTATGAATAAAAGCTGATGAATTTTTGAGTTCAATTCTTCCATAAACTAGTTGATGCTTGCTAAGGGGGGCCACTTAGTAAGTATTTGTAGTTATTTGTTTATTTCCTATTGTTTATTAGTTAGAATTTCATTCCAGGAAGTTTCAGTGCAAACTTAATCTTATATTATTCCTGCAGTGTAAGGAATCCATCATTGTGTCTGTTCTTGCAGCATAAGACCAGTTCATATTTTGTTTCTCAGTAATACTTGTTACGATTTCCACTTTAATTAAGTTATACTTAAGTTGATAAGACTTTTCCTTACATTCCTACATCAGAAGTAGAATTCCTTTCACGTATTTGTTTCTATTAAATTGTGGCTAAAATTGGTTCTTAGTGCACATACAGTGCTGCTCCATTTCAAGTATATGTTCCCTAGTTTGACAAAGTAAATGAACAACCATAAGAAGATGTTAGTCACCTACTGGAATGTTCAATTCATAGGTTAAGATTTGTCATGACTTTTATATCCTTTTGTGGGCAAAAAACAATACTCTAGATTGGACAATCACTTACTGTCAAAATATTTCATTAGAGGAGGAGTTGATAGCAATTTGTATGTTAAAATTGAAGGATCTGATATTATCGTTGTTGAAATTTATGTTGATGACACCATTTTTGGTTGCAACAATATTGCTCTGAGTCAAAAATTATCACAAATCACGGAATCTGAATTTAAAATGTCCATGTTGGGATGATTGTCATTCTTCTTAGGTCTTCAGATTTCACAACTTGAATCTGGTATCTTTTTATCTCAAGAAAGATATGCAAAATAAATGTTAAAAATGTTTCAAATGAATGAAAGTCATCCTATAAGCACTCCAATGGCTACTGGTTGTAAACTTAGCAAGATTTGATGACTCTCCTATTAGCAACCCAACTAACTATAGGTCAATGATAGGCAGCCTATTATATCTAACAACCTCAAAACCTATTATAATGCAAGTTGTTTGCATGGTTGCTCGATTTCAGGCATCTCCTAAAGATTCTCACATCAATGTTGTGAGACGGATTCTTAAATATGTTCAAGGCACAACTGCTAATGGACTCTAGTATCCTAGAAGTGATGATTTCTCTTTAGTAGCATATACTAATTCTGACTGGGCAGGTTGTCTAAATGATAGGAAAAGCACCAGTGGTGTTGATTTCTTTCTTGGTGATCGTTTAGTGGCTTGGCACAACAAAAAGAAATATTTTTTTCCTCTTTCTACTTTTGAAACAGAATATATAGCTGCCACTTCTTACTGCACTCAGGTAATTTAGATTTCACAGACTTTATCAAATATGGGGGCATTGAAATTCTAAAACCTATTACTATCCTATGTGATAATACTAGTGCCAACAATATCTCAAAAAATCTTGCTATGCAATCTCGAGCTAAACATATAGCTATAAAGTTTCATTTTCTTCCTGAAAAGGTGTTGGCTAACAAGGTATCTATGCAATATGTTCCTACACAAGCACGTGTTTCTGAAATTTTTACAAAACCATTGGCTAAAGATGTTTTTGAAAGACTTAGGTCTAGATTGGGAGTTGTCTCTCAATCTCAGTTATCTTAAATACTCTATTTTGGTGATAGGGGGGGCTAGTTAGCTCTTCTTGCAGCTCATACTTTGCTGCTCAAAGGTTACATCTGTATTTTGTTGGATTTTCACAGTTGTTTCTAGTTTATCTTTCTTAACTTCCCTTTATCCTTGTGACAAAAAGGAGGATATTTATGAGCATTTGGTTCCTGTACTTCATCTTGGCTTGGTAGCTGAATTTTTTCCATCAAGGACAAAGGGGGAGTTTTTTGAATCTCTCTTATGCAAATTTGTCCTTGATGACAATATATGGTACTCTAGTATCTTGGTGGTTACTCACACAGTTGATCTTATTTCCTGATTGGCATATTTACTTCACAATTGTTACTATATATGGCGGTATTGATAATTTAACTCCATGTGCATATCTTAGTTGAGGCATTCTAGTTACAGGTTCTATCATCCAATGAACATTCAGGTGAAATTTTTTTGATTTGGTAATTTTTGATTCAGTATTTCACTTGATTACTTGTGTTTGGCATGTTTAGTTGTACTACAGGTTGTTTATTTAAGGGCTTGATCACTATTTTGTTTATGGCTTTGTGAACTCTGCATGAATTCAGTCTTTATCTCTTCACAAGGCTTTGGAAAGTATTTATCTTTGGACATTAAAAGGCATTGAATATTAATGAGGTGGAAAATCGACCTTGGGTAAAGGTATTCAAATTGTTCTCTAATTTTCATTTGAATTGGGTCTATTTTTTAATATTTATTTGGGCCTAAAATCCAATATAAAACTTGTCTTTGGTAAGACTGTGGACATCGAAGGTCTTACCATGCTACCACTAGCAGTTAAGCCATTGACTACAGTAGTGCAGTGGAAACCATTCACAGCAAGCAAAACAGCTATCGCTACACCGCGGGCTGTCATCAGGGAAACCATGGTAGTGCAGTGAAAGCGGCTAGTAGCATACAACATGGCTACCACTATACCGTGGGCTATTAGAAGAGTAACTGTAGTAGCATGGTGGAAATAGTTAGCGGTTAGAAAGGAGTTAGTACTATAGTGCAGGTAGTCCAAAGGGTGACTGTGGTTAAGCGGTAAGGAAGCGGTGAAGGTAGCAGAAATAGTAAGTACTAATCACCGCTATACCGTGGGTTGTCTGAAGGGAGACCGCGGTTGTGTGGTAAGAAAGTAGATGTCAAATAATGCATGTTGGTATGCAAGTCATTGGTCTGGATGTGGATTTCAAACATCATTATGAGTTTCTTTTGGATTATTATGACTTTCCTTTCAGACATCAAACTGCACCTCACTTTTGTAAAGGAAATCATGTGGAAAGTAGGGCAAATCGTTATGCTTCATTATTTGACAGTCTCGAACCCTACTCTAGCCACCGCATGGAATCATTCCTTTGGCCATTTCATTATTGTCTCTAGTGTTCTGATCTTGGACAGTGTATGGGGGAGGTGAGAAGACCATTACTATGGTCATTTGGTGTGTCTTCTTCCTATCGATTGGTGATGGGGTGAGATTGGAAGGTATTGTGGCCGTTTCTTCCTTTATAGGACTGGTAAACTTCTTCTGATAGCAACCTCATTATTTTTGTCAGGTATTCATCTATAGTCTGGTTTGTAGATCCGTTACTTTACAGTCAAGGTTACTACGAGCTAAGTTTCTCTCGTATGTCAATTGAAAAATAAAAACGTCTATTCCTTTGAAGAGAAAATTTTGAAATGTTTATTATAAAAAATGTGACTACATTTCTTTTAAAGATCATCATGACAGTTTTAAAAGGGTATGTGATTTCTGGTTGTGGGAAAATCATAATATCCTCAAATTTCTTCATTTTATTACCTGATTTTGTTGGTAACTACTATTATATGCATTATTACTTGTTTCAGTTGCATTGTTGTTATTGACAAGGGAAAATTGATGTTATTCTTTTTTTTAAAAGATGTGTTCTTATTGTTCTGGGTAAGCACCGCATGTGCAGGCCGCTTGTGAAGAAAATTTTAGTTACACCTCTATTCTTGGAACTGTTGTTCTATTCTTGTCAGAAACATAATTATATCCCTCATGATCATGGTAACATTTGGAACTGTTACTTGACAGTAGTATTGTAACCTGAAAATTATCTTTGTATACTACTTTGAAAGTGAAAAAACTAGTAACAGTTGCAATACTTCCTGGAATGTATTGATGTAAATTGTAAATGGTTGAAAATGGAGAGATTAGGGTTTTATCATTACAGAGAAACCAAAAACAAAAGGGCAGTTCTTTCATGTCATGAGTAAGGGTAGTTATCCTTTGATGCAAAAAATTTGAAATACACAGTGTGTTGTCTGTTCTGTAATTCTGGATTATGAAAGATTGAAAAAGAAATAAAGGTCATATCAATGTAATGAAGTTTGATCAGAAGTTGTATTGACACTGTAACTAGATTATTTTCCTCAAGCTGTATCAAGATTTGATAATGAATGGAATCCTGAAGAGTCATGTCATGCTTGACTCTTGAGAATTCTATGCATTTTCTGTCAAGAGGCACTTGACATAAATAAGAGAAACGAAGAGATCATTTGTATCATTGTATGTTCTATTGAAAAATATAAAAGGGGTTGATTTTCCTAGAGATTGGTGTCTCTAAATAGAGGGTTTGGTGCTCCTTGAGTCGGTGCTCAAAAATCAGCCATTGAGGCTCTGCCAAAATAATTATTGAAATGAAAGCCTGAAAAAGGCAATAGGTTCAACAATGGTTTTTCTACCCCAAGAGGGTTTTCCAATTGGCATATCTTGTGTGTATTTTATTTTATGTGATTCATTTGGTTCAATGCTCTATTGCTTTAAAATGCAATGTTACACTACTCTCATTTCAGTTTATGTGATTGCATTCAAATACATGAATGATTCTATCATTGATAAATGAGAACATTTGTACGGTTCTTTTCAGTTTTCAGTTAAATTTAGAAAAGAAGTTATTAACATTGATTCAACCCCCTCTTAGTTTATTTTCACCCCAAAAATAGTGTGCCCGCGTTATAGTGTTCCTGTGTTATAACGTGCTCGTGTTATAGTGTGCTCACGTTATCACGTGCTCATGTTATAGCATGCTCGCATTATTACATGCTTGCATTATAATGTGCTCATGTTATAGTGTGTTTGTATTATAACGTGCTTGTGTTATAACATGCATGCATTATAATGTGCATGCATTATAACGTGCCCGTGTTATAATGTATGCGCGTTATAACATGCCCGCATTATAACGTGTTCACATTATAACATGTTTGCATTATGGCGTGCTCGCGTTATAACGTGCTTGCATTATAAAATACTCGCGTTATGACATGCTCACGTTATGATGTGCTCGTGTTATGAAATTCTCACGTTATGACGTGCTCGTGTTATGACGTGCTCACGTGACATGCTCGCATTATGACATGCTCGCGTTATGACGTTCTCGCATTATGACGTTCTCACGTTATGATGTGCTCGCATTATCATGTGCTCATGTTATGATGTGCTCATGTTATAAAATGCTCATTTTATGACGTGCTCATGTTATAACGTGCTTGCTATAATGCACTCGTGTTATAATGCACTCGCATTAGATATTGCTAGACATGTCTTACACAAACACAAAAACCATGTCAAAACTAAGATATAACGCACTCATGTTATATCTTCATTTAGGAATCCCCAAGCCTTGGACTTTTTATTTTCCTTGGAATACCAACCCAAAGGCTTGGAGGGCCTTCCTAGTGACCACAAATGTGTTTTTACAAATTCTACAATATTTAACATAATCGGGTTTATGTTCACCATCAAGATTGCACGTGTCGCAATGTCAAACAAATCAAACACCTGGGTAATGTTAGGCTCTCTCTTAGCTATCTAACATTGTAATTTTTTTCACTTTTTGACAATTTTAACCCTTTGATCTATCATTTCTTTTGTTTGTGTCTCTTTTTTGGAAAAAACTAGTGTTTGGTGTTTTTTTGTTGTAAATCAACTATTCATCAAAATTTAAAATAAATGACATTTTTAGAAACGAGACTCCAATCTACACATATTAAAAAAATCAATTAGTATCCAAAATTTGTAGGGGTAGCATGGCCAAAATTCTATTTTTTAGGAAGTGTCCACTTTGAAAATTAGTAAAAAATAAAATATTCATTAAAAAATTATTGGAAAAATCATGCATAAACTACATACTATTAGCTAATGTATCACCAAAGCGATTTTAAAAATACTAAAAAAAAATTCACTATGCCAGGTACCCACAAAATTTGCTATGTTGTGTTTTTCTAACAAAAATAACACCAATTTGTATGGGCCCCTCTTTTGAACCCCTTAATCTCAACCATTTTCAAAATAAATTTGTAGTTTAGAAAGTAGAATCAGAGTACTATGATCCTTGTTTTTACTGCATCTCAAAATTTTGAGTGTAACTATCCTCAATTTTATGTCTGAGGTCAGTATTTCCTGGTTTCAAAAAAAATGTGGCAACTTAAGCCCCCTTTTTGGCCCCTCATCTTTTTGCACTTACCCAAGTATTCTCTAAAAAAATTGTTGGAAGATTCGGTGGGTGAATTTTTTGGCATTCCTATTAGAGTATTCCCTACTGAAGATATTTATGCATACATTTATGGAAAAATTGAGGAAATTTCACTAGTTCAATTAAGTATTTTTTGGAATAATGAGTTGGAAGAAAATTATGATGCATATAAAACCTTAGTTGAAAAGAAACTGGGTGTATGGTGGAAATTCCCTTTGTTTGAATACAAAAAGAAGTACATACAAATGGCATTAATCAAGATTCATGGTGAATCTATTTGGATTGATGGTGCATACTTGATAACTAGAGAATCTATAAGGGATGTGTCTGGTTTGTGGTTCTACAAAATAGTTTTGATATGGAATATTTTCAATGATCAAGAGATAATAGAGATGAGTGGTGTGACTCTTGAAGGAAAATAAATCATCTTGAGTACAATTCAAGATCCGGTCATTTGGTATGCTGCAATGATTATTGGACATAAAATTTTTGTACCAAGTAATCAATACACAATTTTTACTACTATTGCATACACTACATTTGATATGGTTAAGAATGGTATAGACTATGATCTTTGTGAGTTGCTTCGACAACACTTATTGAAAAAATTGAAAGAATTCAAAAAGAATAAGAAGAGTACATTTCGGTATGGCACTTTAACAGTTTGCTTACTCTTTTACTTTATGAGGAATTACCGGTAATTGGAAAGGTTGAATGGAAAAACAAAAAACTGATAGCATGCCATATAAGGAACCTCATGATAAGTCTCAATGGTTCAGATGCTCAAGAAACTTCTTTTGCGGAATTATATGGAGTTTTTTAGATGAGGATGAATAAGAGAACAAGAATTCAAGAAAATGTGGTGGAAAAATACTTCAGAGACATCAATTTCCTTGTCTCTACTAATTTTTGTTACATTGAAGCATTGAATCCAGACTTCTGTGGATTTCTAAGTTGGATTATGAAGTAACTGAGGAAGAAGTTGATCATTATGAAAAAGTGCTTCTAGAAATCCGCAAAACCCCTAACAGAACAAATATAGAAGAAATATCTATGATTGAAGCCTTTGGTAGTACAAAAAGAATAGGAAAGAAGAGAAAAAGTGTTATTATTAAGAAAGAAATCATAGAACAAGAAGGAAGTCAATTTGAGATAGCCCAACATGAGCATGAAAGAACAAACATTCAAGACCTAGATGAAGCATTAAAATATTTATAGGAAGTGATTCCTGGTGCCAACTTTAACTCATCTATATCCACTTTGGAAAATCTTAGAAATATGATTGAATCACTAAAAGTATACATCTCCAAATTGGAAGAGAAAATAGGAAATGGGTCTGAACCAAGATCTACAAAAGAAATTTTTAGATGCACACCACATAATCATGAAGGAATTAAAGGATGTTCAGTATTGTGAAAAAGAAGCTCGAGAGTTAATATTTTTTTTCGTAAATTGGTCTGATAGGACATTAAATGAAAAAAATGAAATAATGAAGAAAATGGTAGGGAAAACTAGAAATGCTCCTACATTGTGCAAATACAAGAAAAAATATTTTTCCTATAGAATGAGTGTAAAAAAGTGATCAAGCAGTATGTGGCACTTAGAGATTTGGTAAAAATTAGGCACATTCTTGTATCCCAGTGCCCTTGACAATGTTGGAAGTCCCTAAAAACTAAATCTCAACCCCAACACTATGAAAAAAGTTATAGAGTCCTTAATAAAGCTTGAATTACTATACAAGACTCTTGCAAGTGAAAATACTGTGGGAAGAAGGAAAAGCTACATGGAAGGATATCCTGAGGAACCTCAAGGGATCTTCTTCAGGTTAACATTTTCATATATTTTTTGATCATTTTTTTATGCATACAGATGTTCAAGGGAAATTTATCAGACTCCTACATGACCTTTTCCATTGATGTCAAATGGGGGAGATAGATAGTAAGAAGGAAAACATTCTTTTTGTTAAGAAAAATATTGTAAGGGGGAGTATTCAATTGTTTTGTATTGGTATAAAAAAGAAATTATATGCATATTTCCATGAATGCCAAAGGGGGATATTGTTGGAAGTTTGGGAGCATAGCAACATGAGAATGAAGTGCACATACATAGGTTGATTTGGATGATCCAATATTGTCATTTGTGATAACATTGTGGGAAGCATATTTGGTGTACAATAACATCTATATAAGAAGTTGATCTATCATAGCTTTGGTTAAGTGTTCTTTGTTGATAATGCTATTGTCCAGTGCATTGGTTTATGGGTTTGGACATCACCGCAAGAAGATATTTGAATCTTCTCTCTTAATCATATTATTATGACTCGTTCATACATCTATATTCAAGATCTTGAGAAGTTTTGTGTTTTGTACAGAAATTCATCAATGACGGAGTTCAACTATGTATACTATAGTCATTTCATTGTTCAGTATACCAGGGTGGGAGACTTTGCACTTTCTTTAAAAGGATTTTCTGATATTATGGTTCTATTGGTAGACTCTCTAATGTTAATGTGAAGAGAAACTAAAGTAATATTGGATCTGGAAGGTGTTTATTTTAATAAGCATGTGTTGGTTTGGATTTTTTTTTATTAGGTCCTATTCGTGGCTGACCTAATATATGATATTTATAAAGAAGATTAATTATACCTTGCAAATGTTAGTTGAATCCTTTAAAAGTCTACATTGAATTGAAATTGAGTACTATACGAGTGAAATGATGTTTTAAATCTTACATGGTGTTTATAAGAGCTATTTTTGATTGGTTTTCCTACATCTAATTAGGCCGACCTAATTGATGTATGAGATGTACTTATATATATGAGACATTTTGGAGTTGAAAGTGAAAGTGAAGGACTTGTGAAGAATCATGAGATACAAGTGGATGTGCAAGTGTTGTATAGTGGTAGAAGTTAAGGATCAAAACATAATTATTATGCGACTACTAAGAAAGGTAGCACTTTAGATTGAGAGCCTCAATGTAATTAAACTCTACACATAGAAGGTGTATTCCACCAGCTCATACTTTTGGTAGTGATCCATATCAATTTTTATTCTGGTTGTGAGCCTTTCAAGGATAGTGAGTCCTAATAGTGATCCTTGTAATATACTGTATTTGGATATAATATATTGTGAGCTAATCCTCACCATGGCTTTTCCCATTTTGGGTTTTCCACATTAAAATTTGGTCTTGATGTGTTTTGTGGTGTTATGTTCATTTCAATGTCTTCATTCTTGTTTTTATAACTGAATGGTTTTTTGGAATACTGATTCACCCCCCCCCACCCCCTTAGTATTCTAGATAATTAATAGTTTGTGTATAGATCTATGTGAGCTCCAGAAACAATAGTTAATGGAAAATATTTAGCAAAAAAAAGATTCTTGATACCCATTCTGATATGGTACCCTTGTCATATGTTTCTTATTTTACTTTCTTAGATAATTTCCTAGTGCAAATAATGTTGTATGGTTGGATGGTTTTCCTATTGCAATTCAGATTAGGGATCACTTAAGAAGGTTTGGAAGAATAAAAAATAGGATACCATGTTATGGGGTCTGTTTAAGACCTTTCAAGAGAAGATGTAAGAAAGAGAAAGGATTCTTAGAAGTTCTATTGAAATTTACAAGGATATAACCATTATGGTTACTAAATATGAATGCATTATGGAAGTTGTGGAACCCAAAATAGTTTGGTTCTTGGAAATGGGTTATGAAGTGGAAAATTATGTAATCATAGGTCTTGCAGATATTATGTTGAGAAAATATAGAGATCCCACTGTAGATAGGTTCAGAACCTATGAGGAGATATCTAGTGAAGTGCATATGAAGCACAAAGAAAGAGAAATATAGAAAATATAGAGAAAATGAAGGCATAATTGGAAGAGATTGTTGGTTCTTCCAAGAGAAATGTGGAGAAATCAAATCTCCATCTATGGATTCATAGGGGACACCAAGCATGATAAGTTCCATCAAGACTTCTAGTTTCTCTCTAGTTGTTCCAAAACCCTCTGGAACAAAGTCTACAACTACTACCAAGAAGAAAGGTACATCTAGTGTCCCTCCAACACAATAAAAGCCTCTATAGAGAAGAATAAAAGAGAAAGCTACGAGAGAGAGGTATGTAGTATGTGATGGTGAAGAAGAAGAAGAAGAAGAATAAGGACATAAGTTGTTCCAAAAAAGGAAGTCCAGTATATCTTAGGTAGAGACAAGTGAAAAATCAAATTTGATATTGTCGATACAGAGAGTGAAGAAGAAATAGAGAAGAAGAAGAAGGAATTTATCATTCAAAAGAGATAAAAGAGATCTAGTTAAGGAGAAAAGTCTCCTAAGGGAAATAGGAAAAGAAAGAATAAGGACAAATACCCTTTGGTAAGGGAGCATAGCCCTCTTAAACTAGATGTCGTGTTTAATAGTATTAGAAATTTTGGTCTGCTAGAAGAAATTGCACAAATCTATCTAGATAAAAATAATGAAAATAAGGCCACAATTAAAGAGTCCATTGTAAAATATATATTTACACTCAATACGAGTATAAGTCAAATTTTGAATGAATTAAAAGGAGTCTTGAGTGCAAGAAGCCAAGAGGCATTCGATGAGGATGCAAAGATAGGGAATTTTACTTTGGAGAAGATTGGATATTCTCTCACTAGTGAGGATAGGGAAATATTGGCTCAATTTTACAACAAATAATTTAGAACAAAGCAAAGAGTGAACACCCTGATGAGCAGGGATAAATAATACATAAAAAGGTTGAAGGATGAAACATTGCAAAAGGTTGCAGATTTGGTGAAGGATTTAGACATGTCTCCATATGATGAGACTGGAATGGAGTATGGTGTATCTACTCTGGAGATCAATGAACTTAAGAATTTTGAACAAGAATGTGTGTTTGGACTTGAGGGTGATCACAAAGCTATGATAACAGATAATTTTCCTCTGGTAGAAGAGAATATTTTTGCAAAATATACAAAATGATGTTTCCCTAGAGAAGGAATGAGCTCAAGAAAAATAAGAATTGCCTCTCCCAGATGCACAAAACAATGTTGAGTAGAAGGAAGAATAAAAAAATAGAACCTGAAGAACCCTTAGGCACATAAAAATGAAAAATTTCCTCCTCCAGATGGTGAGAAAGTTGCAAATGAAGAGAGGAGTGCAAAAGACTATTCCAATAATGTAGAACAAGAGAAGGATAGAAATAAAAGGGAAGAAGGAAGCACTCAAATGGTTGGAAAATACTCTTGAGCTTCTCAGGATCCCTTGAAGAGTTTACTAGATATGCAACTTCACTTCCAACCCATGCTCTTTGCATAATTGCTACAAATTCCTATGCAATAAGGATGGGTTGACATGGAAAAAATATCTCCCTTGCATAAGCTACAACTTGGTGATGCATTTCATTCCTTTGCAAGAAAGGAGATTTTATAGACTCACCAAAATAGTGTTGAGATGATATATGAGGCAGTGAAAGTATTGCAAGATAGCTTGACCGATGCAAATTTTGACAACTCTTTATCTAATGTGCAACAAATGAGGTTACTCCTTGATTCCTGTAAGGAATATTCTACTAGTCTAGAAGAGAAGTTAGAAAAGGAAGCGAATAAGAAGATAAATGATAATACATTGGAAAAGGCTTCTAACAAATATGCTACTTCACATGGTAAGTTGTAGAGAAACTTGAAGGATATTCAAAATTGTGTAGAAGAAGTAAAATTTTTGTTCCATTTTTTCTTGAAATGACATGTTTCTATCAAAATATAAATAGACTAGATGGACTCAATTTAGTCTCAAATTGGTTAGGCCTCTAGAGTTTATGATCCAATGAAAGATGCAAATGGAACAACAAGGATAGCAATTGAAAAACTACATGGAATTTTTTTATAAATATAAGAGCTAAAAGAAAAGATAATAGTGCAATTCTTTTATCTCATAGATCTAGTAAGTGCAAGGCTTACTTCTCTAACTAAAATTTTGGCTAATACGGAGAAGGTGATACAAAAAAATCCAATAACCAGCTAACTATAAGAAGGTGAAAAGCTTCATTTGAAGTTTTAAAATTAGTATGGAATAATTTACTTTGATAAGAAGGAACGGGAGACAACAAAGAAGGATCTAGAGGCACACATTGCAAATTTGGAGGTGTCTAATCAAGGAAATTTTCCCTCCACAAGCTAAGTTGCACATTTTTGTTTTGTATAGATAGCTTTCCAAATTGCAATGAACATATTTATATGTGAGTACGTTAGAATGTGCAAATCAAAATGAATCTAAACTAATACACCAATGAAACATTAGATTAAAAAAACTAAATTTAATAAAACAAAATGCAAACTCTAAAACACAAGCAGCTTCTTCAAATTCGTCTCATTGTCCTCTATCTCCAAGGATTCATTTCAAGATGTTGGCTCTCAGTTGTTTTAAACACCAGCTTGTATAATGACAGCTTGAGAGAATGAGATTAATCAAAATGCATGTGCATTGCTAAAAGATTAAGCTATGAAATTGAAATGCTATGATGCTAGAATGTAACTATAGTAACTGCGTATGAAATCTAAGATTCGAGAGGTTCTTTTCAACTCATAAGATGGTTGTATTTATAGATTTTTGACGGCAAGAATTCAATTGGCCAAGATCGATGGTTGAGTTCAAACCTATTAAAAATGAATAGTGAGAGATCGAGAATTCGAAAAGAAGATGGAATTTTGAGAGACAAATGGAAAATGAAGAGACAAATGGAAGATGTATCCATAATTAAAATAGATAATATTTAATTATGTGTCGGAAATGAAAAGCTTCTTAATTAAATATTTTAAAATATTTAATTATTGAGAAGAGAAAAAGCTTTTTAATTAAATATTTGCAAATATTTAATTATTGAGAAGAGTGAAGAATTTCAGAAAGTGTTTTAATTAAATATTCAAAATATTTAATTAAATGTGAAATGAAGAATGTCATTATAATTTAAACTTGTGATAATTAATATCAATAAATTGTGAAATCTATTTAATTAATTAAGAGGAAAATAACATTAATTAAATAAACTTATCTATTTAATTAAACTAGAAGAATTGGAAAAATGAACAATATAAATAAATAATTATATTTATTTATAAGTAGATGACTTAAGAATATTAATTAAATAATTCATATTTAATTAATTAATAGGTTTGGTTAACCGTGACCATTTTTAGATGTGTACATTTTGCCCCTCTTTGAAGTGATGTGTTTAACACATTGCTTCAAAGAATTTTGCCCCTGATTTTGAAAAAATTAACTAATGATGCTATATGCCCCCTCGAGAGATGAATCACATAAAGATGATTTTTGGAATTTTTTACTGATTTTCTATCTGATTCATCGATTGATAAAGATGATTTGATGAAAACCCCTATTGAAAGATTGATATGAAGATGAAGAAATTTGATTTTGCCCTGATTGATGATGCTTTTTGATTGATAAATTTGCTTCCATGCGATATGAAAAACAAATAGTAGATTTGATTTTATTGATAAATTTGCTTCCATGTGATATGAAAAACAAATAGTAGATGAAATTGATTGATAAATTTGCTTCCATGCGATATGAAAAACAAATAGTAGATTTAATTGGTAAATTTGCTTCCATGCGATATGAAAAAAAAATAGTAGATTTGATTGATAAATTTTCTTCCATGCGATATGAAAAACAAATAGTAGATTTTATTGATAAATTTGCTTCCATGCGATATGAAAAACAAATAGTAGATTTCATTGATAAATTTGCTTCCATTCGATATGAAAAACAAATAGTAGATTTGATTGATAAATTTGCTTCCATGCAATATGAAAAACAAATAGTAGATTTGATTGATAAATTTGCTTCCATGCGATATGAAAACAAATAGTAGATTTGATTGATAAATTTGCTTCCATGCGATATGAAAAAAAAATAGTAGATTTGATTTGATTGAAGAGGATTGATACAAGAATTTGATGAAGATGATTGATTGGTTGAATGAGTTTGATTAGAAGAAGTGATGTAATTGATTAGAAGCAATTGAAATAAATGATTAGATGCATTGATGAAAAATAATGAACAAGAGAGGATGATAAGTGATAGGAGATTGGCAAGAGAAAATGAGAAGAAAGAAACACAACTAGATTCAAAAAAATATTATGATGTTGCCCCAGTCAAACTACAAGTTGAGATGGATTGATGATGATGATGATAGTGTTGTTGATTAGGGAAGGATACATCCCAGAACAACACAAGGATAGGAAAGGATACATCCTAATGATGATGATGATGATCGAGGCTTGCAGTAAGGCTAGGAACAAGACCAAAGGTATGATTAAATGATTTGTGCTAGATTTAATTGATTAATAAGATGAGATTGGAAGAAATGATTGGATCAATTGATTGAGATGATGCAGATGAGATGTGATGGATATGATAATGAAATGAAATGATGATGTAAGTATGCAAGCGTAATGATAATGATAATGGAAAATGAATGTGAATGATAATGAAAATGAGATGTAACAAATATCCAGTCATACTCAACCGTTGTCTGAAAAAGATATTCAAGAATGTGGTCAACCCTCAAAAATCTATTTAAAAAGGCCCTCGAAATGCAAATGAATTATGCAGTCCTAATAATGAATTATGCAATCCTAAATGAAATAATGAACCATTCTCCTTGTTGCCATTTCTTGTTGTGTTTAGTTGTCATCATTGAGCCTTTTGATATGTTGTAAGTTAGTAAAAGCATCAAAAGGTATGTTAGCACCAATGATGACCTGAGTACTACTTTCATAATGTTTGATGTAGCAAGTTAATACAAGCATTGAGGTATAATTGAACCAAGATGACCTGAGTATTGCGTACATAAACATACAAAAGTTAACCATTTTCTTATACAAATTCTGAAATGTCATCAATGATATGTTGTAGAGCATGTCCCACGACCAATTTGCACCATACTAAGGATTAACATACAGACAACAAGCAAAGAAAAATCATACTTCTTCCTTATGATTCTAGTTCAGCACATCATTGAACCACTCCAAAGACATGATGTCATCAAATATCAAAACAACAATTGCAAATTATTGCTTTAAGTTTTACATTCATTGAATTGAGATTAAGATCATCCAGTTTATTTTAGTTTCAATGTATTACATGTCTCAAATTTGTTTTGACCAAGCTTGATTGGATATTCGATTGTTGATCTGATACTTGATAATTGACACATGTTGCTTGTTTGTCTGCTCAAAAATTTGATTTCCCCCAACGAGTTCAGGATTTTTCCCCCATTCTAGGGTGATACACAACCAATTTATCGATGAAAGCATATGATTTATTAATTTTTCTTTGGATTTCAGGAATATTTTGATTTTTTTGAATTTTTATTTTTTTGATTTTTTTGGATTTTGATGATTTGGATAAGGACATATATGATGATATCAATGCTCTATTTTGAGATTTTGTTGAAAAACAAGCTAAGGTTGATTGATCAGATTGATGGATTGATAGTTTGACTAAGTGTGTTAAGTCAAATGAGGTGATAATGGATTTGTTAATTTGGTTAAGTGTGTTAAGCCAAACAAAGATGATAATGAATTTATAAACCCAAGGAAGTTGTGTTATCCTAGAGTAAAATCGTTCACAAGATGGTAGTTTGACTAAGTGTGTTAAGTCAAACAAGGTGATAATTGATTGGATTCAATTGATCAAGATTGATGAAGCTTGATTTGGAACAAAATTATTTTGATGATTTGATGTGACATTGACATGCAAGTTAGATGTGACTGATATGAATTGTTCAAATTGATTTTCGACGAAAGATAAAGCTTGATAAGGAGCACCGTCCTGTCAAAATATGCCATGGGCTAGTGATTTGGATCTTTGGCTCACCAAAGCTTGACCAATTTTATTTTACGTCTTCCAATGTTCAAATTGCCACATAAGTTGGAGGATATATATTAAGATTCATTTCTTGAAGCAAGATGTAAACATTTCCCCCCAATTTCTAGCAATGTTTGAACAACCATAGGTGGATTCTTGAATAGGTGGATGGATGGATGGATAGATATGGTAAGCATGCAATGGATTCCAAGGATTATCTTGCAATAATATAAGGTTTTTGAATAGAGGAATGCTCATTTGGATAATGCTTCAAGGCTCAAATAACATTTGGATTGGATAGGATCAATGAAAATGACCCATGTCAAGATGTTTACCATAAACAAGTGTAAAGTGTTTACCAAAAATTTTCGAGATCAACATAATGTAAATAGACGATAATGGGCTGGATAAATGGTTCATTGATGAACTAATGATATTAATGGAATGTTGGCTTTATTATGGATGTGATAAGATACTTTCTCTTGAATTGGTGCATGTAGATGCTCGATTCTACACATGATGCCTTTTTGCCAAGTTTTCATCATGGTACTTATCCAAAGCGCCACCAAAGTGGTTTTTGCTAGAGGATGATTTTTTCTTTACTATTTTCAATCCTTTTTCTGATTTTTTTGGATTTTTGTTTGTTTTTTTTTTTGGTTGTCGCCAAGATGCATGTTTGCTAGGTTTTCATCAAGGCAACGATTTTTCTCTTATTTTGATTTTTTATATTTTCTGAGAGATTTTAAGCTGATGTTGAACCACCTGGTGGTGTTGATGTTGATGATTCTTCCATAATGTGCCATCGATATCCTGCTTGAAGAAGTTTCTTTGCCAAGATACGTGCACTTGAATGCAACTTTTGAGATCCTTGATCTACTTTATTGATACTAGAGTTAACTTCATCTTTGTGCGCACATCGCGATAGAGTGCCTTTTGAATCCTTATGATGAACAGTTGTTGCCAACACATGGTCAATGAAATAATTGGATGGAGTGTGTGGACGCATGGATGGAGTACGTTTAGGAATAAAAGGTGGATTAGTTTAAATTTTGGTACCTTTGACCCTCCAAACTTGGGAAGATGAGTAATGATGAGTGGATATGGAAGTGTGCATGGAATTAGGACCAACTACTTAATACACTTTGTATGTTGCTTGAGAAGCATGCTTTTGCCTTTTTGGACATCTTTGATGGATACTTGGCTCTTTTTTATTTTTCCCCATAGTTTCTTTGACTAATGGAGTTTCATAGGGATAATCTTTCTTTGTATTTTTTGGTATCCAAGTGTATTTGATTTTCCTGATATGATTCTTAGCTTCTTTTTCTTTGATAACGTTCTTCATGCTTTGATTCAAGTCTTGTTTTTGACGTTGGTCCCAATTTGTGGATGGGGTGATGGGTGGATGAAGATTTATGATGTGGCTGGTTGTAGTATTGGCATTGGTTTCATCATAAAGATTGTTCGTGCCCCCTATATTGAAATTTCCTTGAGACAAATTTTCCCCCAATTTTATGAAAGTATTATTGATATGTTGAGATCCCTTGATTGTCGAATAACCAAGGCCTTGATTCTTAGGATTTCCAATAATTTTCACTAGTTCTAGAATGCCTTGTTCATGTAGGCCTAATCCTCCACCTTGATAATTCATCTACTGAAAAATGCTATTTGTAATAGGATATGATTTACCTTGGAAACAAGGTGCTAATCCTTCTCTACTCTATGGTGGATCTTCAAAAAGTGACAACTTCCTTATTGATAAGATAATTTTCCCTTACAAAGGTGAGTGATCCAATTTTATAAGTGATAGGATCTTCCATAAGTGGGATGAATGTCTGATTGGTATGTTTATCTTGATCTTGTGGGATTTCGGATTGTAATGCTCCTTCAAGAGGTGTTGATGCTTCACTGTCCTTGTGAAAGTGTTCCTCATGATTCATTCTTGATATGCTTTCACATGATGTTTCTGATTCACAAATTTTGTAGAAGCCTTCTTCATGACCCATTTCTGACATGTCTCTGGATTTCTCTATATTTTGACCATGTGTATAAATATTAAGAGTAAGAGACTCTTGTTCCTTGGTAAGAGTATGAGACTCTTGTTTTGAATGATGATCATCTATGTGTCCATCCAAAGAAAGCATATTATGGGTAGATAGAGGAGTATGTGCTATATGGATATGATCATCATTTGTAATATCTTGTATAGATAGGAGATTTCCCATTAGATCATTGTAGTATCTCAAAGATATGAATCCTTGATCTTGAATAATTCTGGAATTACTTTTGACATGTTTTGGATCAAGTTCTTGACATAGGTCGATTTCAAAGGATGGGTTACTTTCAAAGGGTTTTTGGACATCGTCATAAGGCAGGGGAAGTGGTTCAATATCCTCTTGATCTTTGAGTGGACTTGGATCAAATGGTGAATTGGGGATTCTTTCACTGTTCACAATCGTGAGATCGAAGGATGTCAATATGCCTTGGGAGGGACCATTGCTAGACCTTGGTGATAGTTGTTGATCATGCTTTGAAATATGTTCTTGAGATATGTCCTCTAACTCATTAGGCATTGTAGAGACATTTTCAATATGATCATTGGTTAATGGATCATGGATTATGTCAATAGGATCAAATATTGTCAACACTCCTTGAAATAGATCTTTGTAGGAGGGGTCTTGATCATAACTAAAAAATGGCGCTTGATGAATGTTGATTTGATCACTAGATTGGGTAGACATATCTTCACAGTGCTCATTGATAGATTGATTTTGATTATTGTCTTCAACATTTATGGTGGAGAAATTGCCAATGTTTTCAACCATATGATCAAATGATGTTGGCATTTCTTGAAGAGGTGTGATGAGCCCTTGATATGAGGATGATGGGATACTTTGATCTTGACTTGAAAAAGAATCATTAGATGAAGGAGATGGAGTAGCTTGATCATTAGATGGAAGGAAAGCTTTGGATAGGATGGAAGAATTGTAATGCTCCTGGGATGTGATTGAGTCATGAGAGGGTATGGATTCATAAGATGGGGTGGAGGGATGACTTGGTAGAATATTTTGTTCTTGAGATGGAAGACGATTATCATGGGTGAATAATGAAAGGAGGGGATCATCATATGATTCTTGAGATATGAGATCTTGATCAAAGATTGGAAGGGTTTGTAGAATTTTGGTATCATGGGATGGAGTGGAGAGAATTTTTTGATGGAGATGTGTAGATTGAAATGAATCGTTGGATGTAGAGAATATTATAGAAGAAGGAAATTGAATGGGATCATTGAATTGGGTGGAAGAACCATGAGGTTCATTTTGAATTATGGGGGATGAAGATAAATGCATGGCATGACAGGATTGGTCAATGTTATTTGATGGCTTAGATTTGGGCTTCCCCTTTAACCTTTGCAAAAATTTAGAAACATTGAATTTGGTTGATGTTGTTTTTGAAGGAGAAAAAGTCATGTTCATATTTCTATCAAACGACCTTTTAGTTGTGCCCCATTTTATTTCCTTGATTTTCCTTTGGAGTGCTCTTACTTGTTGGGTAAGAGTACTAAGATCATTTAAGGGAGTTTCATTCTTTTTAGGATTCTCTTTAATTTTCTCCATATTGTAGTCAGAGGGCAATTTGGCACCTTGGTTTTCCAATAAAAGGAAGTATCCTTCTTTATTTTACTCTAAGATCTTTTCCATAGTTAAGAGAAAATTTGGATCTTGTTCAGCTTCTTGAAGCATTTCTTCTTTTATCTCTTGATTTGAACTATTTCCATAAAGCCTATGAACAATATTTTCTTCCCTATCACCCATGTTTTAAATTTTTTGGATTATCTTATCTAAATTAATGTTTTGAAAAAAAAACATGCAATAGGAAGACAATTATTTTTAAAGACAAGAAATCTAAAAAATTGTGTGTATGTTCTTGAGATTTTCACAGGTTTTGAACAAAATAAGCATTCCAAGCAGACTCACTCTTAGTTGTCAAATAGGTCATCATAGAAATCATATCCCACAGCTTAAAATCACATCGACTCACACAACCATGTCACCCCCTAGAGGGCACCCGTGTTTTTGTATTTTCCAGGTGCATACTCAAGGTGACGGAAGTGGATACCGAATCCCCTGAGAAAACAAGCTATGGTGATTATATGGTGAGTGTCTTGGGGGTAGATTCTTCCCTCCCCTTGTACCGTGATTAAGATGATGTTTGGATACTGACTTGGTTGGATTTCTACACTATGGTTCATAGTCAAGGTTTCCATTTGGCGCAGCAACAGATAAACTCCCTAAGGATACCTCCCAATCTTTAGAACAAAGATTTTGGGGATGGTTATCTTTGCACACTGTCATCAAATTGCGGACTTTCCCCAAATTTTCTTTTGATTATAGTGGGTTGGAAAACCTGGCTTTGGTTGTTCCCATTTAGGTCGTTCCCGTAGGGTGAGTACTTTTTCCCACTACGGCAGGCCTTCTAAAGGTTGTAATAAATTGAAAAAATTACATGAAAATGAAAAGGCAGTCTAGTATTTTGGTCACCTAGTTAAGGGGAGAGCATAGACCTATTTCCACAAACAAAGCAAACAATGTTCTTTTTATAGCACCAAAAGACAATGATTTAAACTAAGTGAATATGTTGCTTCACAATAGGCATGGAGTTCATTTTAATTGCAAAAAAATAGCATGTGGTGACTATCCTAGGATTGATAAATTCTAGATTTTAAATTTGTATCCTAGGATTCCTTCATTTTATTCCCCATACATCAATAAAATCTTTGGTCGCAATCGCGTCGGATCTAGACAACAATTTAAGAATGAGATTATAATTGCTCCCAAAGTGTTTCAAAACACTTGTTACAATCATGTGATAATGCTTTGTCTTTCATTTTCATGCTCCATGGTCCTTCAAAATCTACAATACAAGCTCTAAATGTTAGATGGAATCAAGAAACAAGAAGATATGAGGGTTAGATAAATGATTAAGCATAAGAACCCTAAAATTTAGACCAAGTTTCATTGTGGTTTGACATTAAGTGAGAATTTGAAAATTTAAACTCTATCAAAGTTGATAAATACCTGCACCATTAGATAGCTTATAAAACTCTACCCCATTTCAAAAACAAAAGCTCTGAAAAAGACCAAAATATGACCAAGATATGGCCATTTTAAGATTGACTAAAAAAAATAAAAATAAAAAGTTGTATGCGCTAAAACAGTCCATGGATGCGCCAAAAGATGCCATGCATGTGCTAAAACAGAGCTTGGATGCAGCAAAACATGCCATGGATGCACTAAAACAGATCCTGGATGCACCGAAATAGTCTTTGGATAAGCCGAAATAGTCTATGAATGTGCGAAAACAGTCCCTGGATGCACCGAAACAGTCTGTGGATGCGCCGAAAGAAATATTGTATGCACCAAAGCGCAACTCCAATCTGTCACCTGTCAGAAAAATCTACAAATAAAAGATTAAAATGGGGGGATGCCCCATGGTGGGTGCCAGAAATGTGTACGTTAGAATATGAAAATCAAAATGAATCTAAACTAATACACCAATGAAACATTAGATTAAAGAAACTAAATTAAATAAAACAAAATGCAAACTCTAAAACACAAGCAACTTCTTCAAATTCATCCCATTGTCATCTATCTCCAAGGATTCATTTCAAGATTTTGGCTCTCAGTTGTTTTAAATAGCAGCTGGTAGAATGACAGCTTGAGAGAATGAGATTAATCAAAATGCATGTGCATTGCTAAAATATTAAGCTATAAAATTGAAATGCTATGATGCTAGAATGTAACTATAGTAACTATGTATGAAATCTAAGATTCGAGAGGTTCTTTTCAACTCATAAGATGGTTGTATCTATAGATTTTTGAAGGAAAGAATTCAATTGGCCAAGATCGATGGTTGAGTTCAAACCTATTAAAAATGAACGGTGAGAGATCGAGAATTCGAAAAGAAGATGGAATTTTGAGAGACAGATGGAAAATGAAGAGACAAATGGAAGATGTATCCATAATTAAAATAGATAATATTTAATTATGTGTGGGAAATGAAAAGCTTCTTAATTAAATATTTGAATATATTTAATTATGTGAGAAGAGAAAAAGCTTTTTAATTAAATATTTTCAAATATTTAATTATTGAGAAGAGTGAAGAATTTCAGAAAGTGTTTTAATTAAATATTAAAAATATTTAATTCAATGTGAAATGAAGAATGTCATTATAATTTAAACTTGTGATAATTAATGTAAATAAATTGTGAAATCTATTTAATTAATTAAGAGGAAAATAGCATTAAATAAATAAACTTATTTATTTAATTAAACTAGAAGAATTGGAAAAATGAACAATATAAATAAATAATTAAATTTATTTATATGTAGATGACTTAAGAATATTAATTAAATAATTCATATTTAATTAATTAACAGGTTTGGTTAACCGTGACCATTTTTAGATGTGTACAATATGTATTAGGGAGTTTTTTGATATATTTTTTTGGTCAATTTTTTTTGGATAAGAGATGAATATAGGAGTGAAGTAGTAAGGGGGAGTTATTTTCATGTACATAAAAATATATATCTTCAAAGGGGGAGAATAGTAGAAAGCTAAACAGTTTAATATTAAGGGCCCCTTTTCCCTTGATGTCAGAGGGGGATAATATTGGAGAAGATTGGAAGTTTGAGTAGTGTTTCCATCTGCGAGAAAGGGGGAGATTATTGGAAACCTGACTTGTTGGAGAGATTGTTGGAAGTTTGTCATTGAATATTGTGTGATGGAAACATGAGTTGAATGTAGAGATTAATGGAGGTTGATGATAATATGATATCATATGGTGTTTTCATTGATGTTAACCCATTGTTGATGGAAATCCATGGAAAATATGCAAAAGTGTTGGTTTGGTGAAGATCAGACGATTGGATAATTACTTAAGTTTAGAATGCAATTCTTGTGTTTAGAGAACCAATCTTTTGGTTTGTATTGCTCTACCATGAAGAATTTGGTTATTTAATTTTGAGGTACTAATGATGGTGTATGTTGGAAGACTCTAAATCCAAAGTTTCATGATTTGATGTCTTCCGCTATTGAAGATAATAGTGATAGAGTATTGGTCTGGTACTGCCAATGTAACTATGAAAGAGTGTATGCAAATTTGTAGAAGTGTTTTAAGTGGAATTTTTTTGGGTTTTTTGCATGTCAAGTTGTGAGTGAATAGATGGTTCATTATATTTTTATTTCACCAATGGTGTCAACCTAAGTATTTTAGGTTACGTGAAGATGGGTAAAGTTTGGATAAAATTTATGGGAACAATAATAGGTCATGCAGACCTATCTTAATCTATTATATTCTCTGATTCCCTTTGTAAGGAATGTAGGATTGTTTTTTGAGCCAATAGGTTGAAGTATTGCATGGTACATGTTTTCGGCTAACCTAATTGATATTTTGGTTGATTATGGTATATATACAAGGTTAATTCCTTGTGTGAAAATATAGTGATGTGAGGTAATTGTGTGTGAGATTCAGAGAAGATAAGTTAAAATTATATTTGAGGTGAAGAATGAAGTGCATTAAGTCAGTATTTTCAGCTTCAATGGAACTATATCTTCAGCATAGGTCAAATACATTATTAGCAATTAACATTTGGTAGTGATATGCCCTTACTTATATCTCTTTCTATTTCAAGTAGTGAGCCCTTTAGCAGTGAGCCACCAATAGTGAACCTTTCTTCTTCTGGATAGTGAGTCCACCAATTGTATCAAACTTTGTAACTAGTTACATTATCTATATTGTGAGCTAGTCCTCGCCATGGTTTTTCCCTTTTTGATTTTTTCATGTAAATCCAGTGTTATGTTCTTTGATGTGATGCATTATTTCTATTTTCCTTTCCATTACTGCAAGTTTATTGTGATGCATTGAATGAATGTTTAAGTTATTAAGAATATTGATTCACCCCCCTCTCAATATTTAGGGTTTTCAACACAAATTTATACAAATAATAACAAGTGATCCTCATGCCATCAACATATACAACGCATAGCATAAAATAAAAATCTCTAAGTACCAAACTTTCCAGATAATGATTACACATGCCTAGGAACTCCCACTACATAGGTAATGTCGAACTTGAAAATGATCAAGGTATCCAAAAATTCATAACTCTCCCAAGTTCTACACACCCAACAAAGGAAATAGATAAAGGAACCTCCATGTCATCACCAAATAAAAATGAACAACATATGACCACAAACATAGTGATTACCATAGATCCCCAAAAGATCTCAACTCTAATGTCATCATGTGAATACAAACATATAGGAAGTAGAACAAGACCAAAGAGAGAACATTCAAATCAAAACTTGTAGAATTTCCTTCTACACACACTTCTAAACATTAATTTGTTATAAATATGATCTCCTTCACAAAACCCAAAATATAATATAACTATCCACATCCAACCATAACCAAGATATATGCATATCAAACCAAATCCATTCCCAATCCAATGGAATAATCTCAATAACATTTCCTAAACTCAACTTCAATGAATAATATAGTAATGCATAAGGAGATAAACATGCCAAAATTCCTCAAATGAAACCTCTAGAACTAGAGAATTATAGCTTAAGATCCATCTGCATGAGAAGATGAAGCATAAAAAATAATGCATCTGAAAAATAACAATGTGCAATACCTCTCTGATTATAAGTTGTCGAGTACACCAAGAATGGGGAATGAGAATGATCCTCCAAAATATCCAAGTCATCATGAGTCATCTAAGAAGAATATAATCATAGGTCCATGTTGAACTCATGTCCAACCAAGGTGTAGGCTCCCTAAACTTCCAACTGAAACCTCATCAACGAGTAATTGTCTCAACACATGTCTCTAATAACAAAAGATCTCCTAGCCTCACCTATGTCTCCAAGTATCCATGAGTACCTATAACCGATCAACCCATGCCAAACACCAAATGCTACACAGAATAATCATGAATATCCCAAGAAAATTATCAAAGTACCTAATACCAAGAGTACCAATAAGATAAATGTCAAAGCTCCAATCTTGAGAATAACAAACACATCATGAAATCACGATCTTACATCTCCTCAAAGAATATCATATGCTCCAATGAGAATATCATGTACATGTTTTATGTCAACACTCTAAATGCATAATCAAGAGTACATCATGACATAATACATATCCATCCTTTCAAACAAGGATCACATGTCAAAAGACAAACCATGATGCCTCAACCAAAGACTAAATATTCCTCCATGGCTAACAAAGATGTAAACATATCCAAACCACATCAAGCTAATTATGTCTTACAAATGAAACCCAAGATGTAAAAAAACCTTAACTACATAGAAAATAGGATCGAAGAGTCCATCCATGACACCAAAAAACACTACAGAATATCATCCATCACCAAGTGATGAATCAACATCATCACCACAAGCTCCCAATTAACCATGATACCATGCTCTCCATGGAAGCATGATAACCATAATCTAAATGAAGATCCTCCATGGACCCAACATAATCAAAGAAATTGATGCTAATCTCCCAAAGGGAATAGTATAAACTGTGATCTCCAAACCAAGAATATAAAACTGCCAAACCATCACTATCACAAAGCTCCAACTGAATCATGTAATCAAGATATCCATGACATTGTGATAAAAAAATCCTCAATGAAGATCAACTAAAGGCGCTCAAATAATCAAAGAACTCAAATATAACATGAGATCCAAAAAGGAAAAGTAAAACAATGATCCTCAAGCTAAGAAGATACATCACCAAAAACCAAACGGGAATCAATCCAACACCACAAATAAAGTACTTGCATAAAAAATCATGTCATGGCAAAGTCCCTAAAGCATAAGGAACATCCATGACACCATGATCACCACCAACAGTACCAACAACACAATACACCTATGCCACACATGTTTACATCACATATTCAACTATATAGGTACCACATCATGTATGCACCTAGTAATACCATCTCTCCTCCTCAACATGACAACCAAACTAGAAAAAAAAGTGACTAAGCCAAGCCAAAAATTTGAATCTACAACAACACTAAAGAATCTATGGGCATAGAAAACCCATATTAAAATCATAAATGTGACCTACAACACTGCACAACTCATAGATGCAACAATAAAATATACAAAACCAACAATGTATTGATAACTATGTCAAATGAGAGTAATCAGATATGTACATGTGAGTATACAATGACTTCAACATCAAATCACCAAGATCCAAATAGACATAAGCTCACAAAATCACCATATTCAAAATAACACATAAAAATATTATATGGAAATAATAGCAAATAAACCATGCCAAAACATCTCCAACCCTAATCCACTATGTAGTACGTTGAACAAGCTTTTTGTTGACTATAAGAAGTCCAAAATCTGAATTTGTATGTACAAGTTATGACCTCTCCAAGCTCCAAAGGAAAATCCAAATTACAACAAGAAAATCACTATCAAAATAGAAAAATCTGAAAAACCGCTAATACAAAAAATGTAGATCATGGAACTACCTTTCCAACGAGTATAAGAAGCTAAAAAATGGACACCTTGGGCGAAAGTTATGCCCCTTCGAAAAAACTTGCATAATTTTGGTATAAATCAAAACAAGGGTGACCCTCGAGCGGAGCCATCGATGGCACCCTAGGTGATGCACCAATGGCGGACCCCAAAAAATTATTTAATCATTTTAATTATTAATTTTTTAAGACTTAAAATGGATGGTATTTACATTTTTAATTTTAAGGCAGTTAAAAATTTTAATGTGGGCAACCTTAAATTTAAGGGTTGGTGGCTCCAGCCAGTCTTGTTGACTGGTTGTCAAATCGAGACATAAGCCCATGAGCAGACTAACCAACTAAGGGATGACACCCCTGTGGTACTATTGTAATGGAGTGAATTTCCACCTCTCATAAATTCCTCGTTCAAACCCCTTACCTTAGAAAAATCAAACCTGAAGATGCTATTCTACTTCATCCATCTTCTTTCCATCCATTTAGCAGTTTTTTGTAGTGTTGATGGGGTAATTTATGTCGAGGACACTAGAAAATCATGCAAAAATTTTGGTGGCATGCATATGTCCTAATATTATCCATGCCTCTTGAATCTATAGAGCTATAGAGGTGTTAAAATTCTCCATTTGTGATGAAGTGTAATGCCCCTGTGCCCTTGACCAACCTTGAATGGATCTTGTAAGCTCCTATTCATCTTCAAAAAAATATCTTTCACATTCAATGGATCTTCTTCAATATTATTTAGTTTTTTCAATCTCACTTAATTGTATTTCACTTCTATACATTTAATTTCACAACACTTCCACCATTTTTGAAGTTCCAAGTTGACACTTTTTCTAGTTTCACTCCTTTTGTTGTTGCAGAAACATTGGCATCTTAAAGCTTGTGAGCTCACATCTCCCTTCACGTGCCTTGAGTGCATTTTTTTGGGGAAGTGATATCAATTTACTTAGCATCATTTTTTGAATTAGTAGCATATTGTTAGAATTTCTTGGTATTCATCCATTTCAATAATTTATTTATCACATTTTCTCTATTGTGGCTATTTTGGCTATCCATGGAGGTGGGAACACTGAAATGGGGTTTTGACTAGGGAAAGCCCCAAAACATCCCCAACATTTTCCCTCATTCTACTATGTGTAGGTATCATGTTCACGTGGAGCTTGCGGGAGGCTGGACCAGCCATAAGTTTCATTTCTACGACCTTTGCTCGTTATTTTGTTCATAATCAATTTATCTATTAAGTTAAAGCATTCTTCTTGTTGTCTTAGTATTTTAGTTGTTTCCAACTTTCTTTCATTGAGTAAGAATACATTTATTAGAATTTTAGTGAGTTCTTTATTAGTCTCGACTATACTTTGAACTCTCTATTTGTATGAATGTCAGTGCCTGGAGGAGATTCCAACACATTACACTATCATCTATCTTCTGCATTGGAGTCCTTTGGTAGAGAGTTGTCTAGGCTAAAATCCATACTCTGGAATCTTTTCACTTAGTTTTGTGAAATCGTGGGCTGACAAAAGGACAATGATAGATCAATTATACTTCCTTTTCCACCCCTTTAAATGTCAAAATTACCATAAAAAAATCATTTAGTGTGAGGTAGATTAGGGTAGTTGATTGTTCTAGACCCTCCCATGACCTAAGGTCCTGGTAGTTAGTCCCCCTCCTCTATATTTTGGTGAACCCTATGTGAACTATTCTAGTGCCATTTGGTAGCATTAAAAGACTCTTCTCTCTTGTTATAGGTGTGTTGTGGGTGTGTGTTGTAGGTTTCTTGGCCTTGCAATGCAACCTACGACCCCTAGTGGTGTAGCTAGAAGAATCCCTAAGCATTGTGAAACAAAACCTTGAATAGGTTACTATCTAATTGTGAAACCCTTGGGGGCTTCTGAGAAAGTCCTTTCTAGTGTACATAGAGATGGCTTCCTTCATGCATCTTCCCATCCTTTCTGTTTAGCCTGCAAGCAGGTCTCCCACTATTAAATTTACCTCACAAGGCTTTCCAATGAATTCTAATAGAGAACCCTCTTCTTTGTACATTCCCACTTGCATCAATGAGAATACCGTAACTGGCATTCTCATTGATCTCATGTGTAAGGTTAATTTTATCACAAAGGAGATCATGTTGATAAAAATTTTATATAAGGATGGGTATGATGAGTCTAAAAGCACTATACATACACATGATGGGATTTTTCATTCTTCCGATCAGTTTTATCACCTTGTCACTCCTAGTTGGGCCCAGGACTATGAATGCCCTCTTTGATATTATCCCAGGGTCCAATTTGTTCAAAGTGAAACTAGGCATTCCTTGGCTAGTTTCTATGAATGTAGTCCCCTCAATGATCCACAAATACTTGAAGTTCTCTCATGAGGGTTATGTGCATGTATTCCATGACACCAGTTACAAACCAATGGTGACACATGGAGGCTACTCACTTGATCACTTTTGGCCTTCCAATATTGGTCCACTCCCTCCCAAGATGAGCATGTTGTATCAAACTTATGAGAAATACAAGAATGGGGGAATAGCACTGAAAATGACCTACCCTCCTTCTCTCCCTATGCCATTTTAGCTAAATATTCTATGATAACGCAGTATAAGGCTACCTCTGCCACTTGAGAAAAGGATAATTCTTCTTAGATACCTTCTCCTACTTCCTATGTATTTCCACCTACCTCTGCCTCTCACCTGGATGTAGCACCTTCATATTCTGACCCTATGCATCTCTTGCGGAGTCTGATGGTGCCCACTTGGCGAAAGGCTAAGAGTTAGGTGTTCGACCTTCCTGTCTTGCCCATGGTACCTCAGAACATCCTATATGGTAAGGGGAAGGGTCCCCATGGAGTCACCTCTACATCTCGGCCTTCATGGCCTCCTGCTCCTACCTTTATGGTAGTGAATTGGAAGAGGCCCACCACTGAGGCACTTGAGTCTGCTTCTTCACCTATTCTTGACTCTGCTCCTTTATATCTTCTTCTTGTTCCTATCTAGGATATGTTCCCTCCACTGGAAATGGTTGTGATGGATACTTTTATGATAGAACATGAACCTTTCATTCCTCCTCAAGTTGCAACCTCTAGCTCTTAGAGTCGAAGAAACTAGCTTGTGGATGAGTGTAATCTTTAAAGGAAGTATTTTTCCACTAAGAAAGTTGCCTTTTGAAAGGAGGAAGGGGAGCCAACAACTTGTTTTAAAATCTTCTATTGTGTTCTCCTCTTTTTCCCCCTCTACTTTATCTCCCTTCACCTCAATCTTTCTTCTAGCTCCCCTTGCAAGCATAGATGATCCTCACCCTAAAAGGCTGCAATCCTTCATTGATCCTTTGGTTTTGCTTCCCCTCCTTATGTCCCTTCTATACATCCTACCTTTTCCCAAACCCGTGGATATACTAAATACCTCAGTGGTGTCTGTTGTGATTTTTGCCTCTTCCTCCTTGCTTTTTGCTTCATCTGTGGGGATCTCTCATCCTCCAATTAAGTGAAAGGTGGAGGAAGACCCTACTTGCAATGAGATTTCAAAGAGGGGATCATCTTCTTTGAAAGTTGGTTTTATGTTGGCTTGCACCATCCTAGCGATGAAGGCAACCCTGACATCCCCAGAGATTGTCATTGCCCCTAATTCTTTCGATGAGGTCGACAATAGATCTCGGGTGGCTCCTCATTGCCTACTCAGTTGAAACATGGAACTTCTATCAAGTGCATGTTTAAATTTGCAGACGATGTCTCGGCTTTGTCAAAAAAATTGGCAAAATCATTGACGTTTACCTCATAGGAACTTAGTGAGGAAGACCTCGAGGGGCCCTCTTCTTTGGTTTTTTGTCATAGGAGAGTCAGAGGGTACCCCCTTGCTATCCTGCCCTTGTACGCTCATCTTCCCTTCCCTTATAATGATCTAGATTGGGATAATTGAGAACTCTTGGTTGATGAGGACTAGGGGGTGCCTCTTCTTTATCTGTAAATTATATATGTGTGTCACGTTTTTTCCCTCTACTTGTTTTATGTGTTTTTGGAGGACCCTTGTCACTCTTGTAGGTTCTTGGATACAAGAGTGTTTTGTATTGTGAAAATTCTATTTGTCACATCATTCCTCTCTTTTTTATGCCCTTTTTTTTTTAAATTGGGGATAATGCAAAGTTTTGGGGGCATTTAGGCATCCCTTCCATGTTGAACCAATTTTTTTATTTTTTTTATTTTCATGTAAATTTATTCACATGATTTGATATAGTAAGGGGTTGATGATAGTTCAATTATATATTATTATATTACACTTATCTATTTACATTTATGAGAAGCTCTGACCCCAAAATATTAGATCCCTCTATCTCTTGATGTACGTGTTTTTGTTTATGTTATATTTTATTTTCTTCCTCTGTGATGTTTTGGTGCTTATGTGTTGTCCCTCATGTGTGTGAAAACATTGCCACAGTTACATATCCTCATGTTTCATGGGCCACAACATCACTTTCATTCTTAATTTTCTCTCCTTAGGATGTCACGTGCCTCTGAGTTTAGCACACACCATCCTAAGGGAGGATATCATACTATTTCAATTTTTAGAAGGTGTATTCGATGGCCAACAAATCAATTGCTGAAAAATCCTTCTTTTTTTTTAAATTGCATTCTTCAACATGGATCCCTAGCAAAATTGTTCTTTCATCACACATTCGTAAGATGGAATCTAAAAAAATTCCTTCGAGAAGGGAGTAATTTTTTTGATAAAGAAGTTTGAAAAATTTCCCTTACGAGGGAGCATTCTTTCTTTTGAATCCCTTGATGAAAAAATATTTTAGAAGTATTTCTTGATGCTAAAATCATTATCAAAAAAATCATTTGCTTTTCAAAAAAATTATCGTTTTCAAATAGAGTGTCCCTCGAGGAGACCCCTTTTCTTTTCAAGGGATCATGAGGGACCCCTTTGGAATCTTCTCCTTCTATTTTTCACTATCTACGTGATTGTTTGTCTTTTTTCCTACATGGCCTTTTGTTATCTAACATGTTTTCCATGTGGATTAACATGTTGCTTTGTAGGGGCACCTGTGAAGCTACTTTTTAAACAACCTTGTAGGATTGAGCAGTAACAAGGGCCCATCAAACTATGTGGAGCCTCTCACATTTGGTTTCCATCAAGACCAAGCACCTAGGAGCACCTCCTTTGCAAGTCTAAGGACCTATAAAGCAATTTCATCTTGTAGGATCTATTTGTTCAACTTTGTAGGACTAACCTCTTCCAAAGCCTTTTGTTCACCCTTCCATGAGTCTGCAGACCCATGGTGAGTTTTTTTAAACTCTCCTTAGGACTGAGTACTTGTTGATCCATATCCTCTTCCTATGCTTCTGGGTGTTTCTAATTGCAATTTCCTTCCTCGATGGTTTAGGTATACTTTCTTTAACTATTTCGATGTATTCTACCTCAAATTTGGTAGCAAATATGCTTGCTAGAGTGGGGGGGAAATGTAATTGAGTGAATTTTCACCCCTTACGAATTCCCCATTTACACCCCTTACCTTAGAAAAATCAAACCTGAATATTCTATTCCACCTCATCCATCTACTTTCCATTCATTGGCAGTTGTCTGTAGTGTTGGTGGGGGAGTTTATGTCAGGGATGCTAGCGTAGTATGCTTCCATCCTAATAGGATTCCCACCAATGGAATCGATAGTTGTGTTACACTTATCCATTGGTGATGAAGCATAACACCCCTGTTCCCTTGACCAACCTTGAATCACTATTTTGGGATCCTATTCATCTTCAATACACTTTCACATTCAATGGATCTTCTTCAATCTTCTTCAATTTATTCAATCTCACTTGATCAAGTTTCACTTCTACACACTTCATTTCACAAAACTTCCACCATTTTTCAAGCTCCAATTCGACAGTCTGATGGTTTAACTCCTCTTGTTATTGTGAAAACATTGGCATCTTCAAGCTTGTGAGCTCCCATCTCCCTTCACATTCCTTGAGTGCATTTTTTTGGGGAGGTGATATCCATTTACTTAGAATTGTTGTATGATTTAGTAGCATATTATTGTTAGCATTTCTTGGTATTCTTCAATTTCAATAATTTCTCTATCACATTTTCTCTATTATGGCTTTTATGGTTGTCCATGGAGGTGGGAACATCGAAACATGGGTTTGACTAGGGCAAGCCCCAAAATAGCCCCAAAATGTTTCCTCATTCTATTGTGAGTAGGTATTGTGTTCATGTGGAGCTTACATAAGGTTGGACCAACCGTAAGTTGCATTTTTACCACCTTTTCTCATTATTTTGTTCATAATCAATTTATCTATTAGTTAAAGCATTCTTCTTGTTGTCTTAGTCTTTTAGTTGTTTACAACTTCTTGTCATTGTGTAAAACTACATTTATCAGGTTGTTAGCGAGTTCTTTGTTAGTATCGATTGTACTATGTACTCTCTATATGTACAAACACCAACGCATTGCATTATCATCCATCTTTTATGTTGGAGTTATTTAGTTGAGAGCTACCTAGGTTATAGTATAGAATCAATAATTTTCTCACTTGGTATCCTCAACTCTTGGTTTGACAAAAGGACAATGGCAAATCATTTGTCCTTCCTTTTTTACACCCTCAAATTTCAAACTTACCTTAAGAAACTCCTTTAGTGTGAGGTAGATCAGGTAAGTTGAGGTTAATTTTCATTGAAGGAATTTTTCTTAATTTAATTTTCTTTACAGACTAAAATTGAAGGTCGTTCAATTGTACAACAAGGTAGTAGGATTTTTGTTTTTGCATTTTTTCATAGAAATCAAAATAGGCAAAATTTTATGTCAATATTCATCTCTCGGGTCTCCTGGATCCAATGGTGTGTTATTTTTTATCACAAGGGTTCATCTACAAAATTTACCCATTAAAACCCTAATGATGAACATCCATAAAAAAATATTTTTCCAACAAATATTCATAAACCTAGATCTGAAAAAATAAACCACAAATTTGCAATCCCAAAATATCAAATCAACAAAAAACATGTGCATAAAACCCTCATATCTTACAATATCTTCATTCTTTCCATGCAATCCCTAGATTCAACTACACATCATATCTAACCCAACAATAGTTATGCAAACCACAACCATGGCTCTGATACCAAATGAAGGGAAATATGCATCTATCCAAGATAATTTCCACATAACCCAAATAGAGAAATCTATGTAAACAAGTATTCAAAATCCTTATGCAAAAGACAATACAACATACCATCAAAGGTGACACAAGATATACCCTAGGAAAACACTCAAGAGGGAAAAAATTAGCCTCCAAAAGCATCCATCACTCATGTATTATTTAGTAATAAACATTACAATGCATCTTATGAGTTCATGAAAACCTTTGAAACATCAATCCCTCTACAAGAACTCCATGTGAACAATAATGTAACCACACATCCCATGACATGCTTGAATCCTCACAAATTCTAAAAAGAGATACTATCCACATGTCCAAAAATCCAACCTTAGAAAACTACCCATAAGTTTGATTTTATAGAAACAAGATCACACAAAACCACCAAGTGGTATTACATAAAACCATGTGACTAATACCATGAGTTTAAAAACCATTAGCCCCTCATTTAGTATTTTTAGTAAGTTTTCCAAATATTAAATATTATTCCCACGTGCAACCCCACATTAAATATTTAATCACAATGTTACATACAACACATAAAGTGGCCCCAATAATTTTAGACCCATGTGATGCATGCATCCCTTGATTTCTTAGGTGAATCACATAATGAATTAAATATTACATTATAACATTATGCAAGGTATATAACACACCTTTTCCTAACATAAATTAGGTGTTAACTCCACTATCTTCCCTATACCACTATGAGTAATCTGATATATATAAATAAATTTGTTCAGAATCAATACACACACAATACATCATTGAAAGTACTCTCACCAATTTCAATTGATCGATTCCCAATAACATTCATATAAGTGTTATTACCCATTAAAGTAGGTGGCATAATACAAGGCTCAAAATTAGAAAATGTGGTCTATGATGAAGCCATATGATGTGAGGCTCCATAGTCAAGAAGTAAATTAATTGATCCATGAGATGTACTAGTACAAAGTGCTCTACTTTATTTTCAATTCCATTAGCTAAACTTGCATAGAATTATTTAGAAGATCCTAATTGCTTTAATATATTAGGAATAGAAGCAGTAGATGAACTAGAAGATTTTGTTGAAGAAAAACTTATCTTATTATTCTAAAGAAGATGCTCTAATTGATCAATTTATTTCTTGCAATGAACATGTTCATCATTCTCAAGCCTTTTTCAATATGAAAATGTATAATTATCTTTATTATATTTTTTTGCAATTATGAATAATTATGGTGGTGTTGTCATTAATGTTTTCATTGATGTCAACAGAGTTTAGAGTGTTACTGTAGACACCTAAAAATGACCTAGACCTACAAGTTTCATTTTTACCACTTTCGTCCTAGCATAATTAAGACATTTAATTATGTCCTTCGTCCACTTTCGACTATTGATTAAATAATTTGTAATTATTTAATTAATTCATGTCAATTATTCTTCATGATTATTAAATAAATAAATTTTATTTATTTATTAAATACGTCATTAACTGTCTAGGTCTTTCTTTAATTTATTTAATTCCCTCTTCTGCATTTAATTCTTATTGATTATTAAATAAATGAATTTCATTTATTTATTTAATACGTCACTGATTGTCTTAATTAAATAAATTGATTAATTTAATTAATTGGTCTTATCTCCTAAATTAAATAATTAAAATTTAATTATTTAATTGCCAATTTCATATTCTTCTCATTTTAAATAAATTAAATTATTTAAAATGTCATGTCAATCCTAACTGTGAGTCCATTTTGATAAATAATCTGAAAAAGATTATTTATTATCTCATAAAATCATTATTTTGAATTAATTTAATTCAAAATAGTAAATAATCTTCCAAAAATCAAGTAATCGGGTAGATTCTTGATTTTCCAAATCTGATCTTCAGTCCAAATCTTATCTTCTTGATTTTTCAAATCTCGCAAATCAGGCAATCTTATCTTCTTGATTTTTCGAAAATCTTTATTTTCTAATTAATTGTCTCATTTATTTTCCACCGTCGATCCAATTTTATTCTGACCGTTCGATTAAGGATTTTTCCCTAACCCTAATTAGGGATTCTTAGGTTTAATCTGGATTGTTCATTTCATCAATTTATCTCGTCCGTCCATTCAAAATGGTCTTTTCTATAAAATGCCATCTTCTTCTCATTTTTGGGAGACACGCACATTTTGACATTTTGCATAGTTATTATAGGCATTTTCTTTCACACTTAAATCTCCATAGGCAATTTCATTATTTATTATTATAGTCATTTAATCAAGGCATAGGCATTGTCAATCATAGGCTTTTAGACATTGGCATTTAGATTTTGAGTAAATCCTTCAAAACTTGCTTTAGTCTTGTCATTCGTCATAGTTGCTCATACAAATCTGAGGGCATCTTCATTTACTGCAAGCAAAGGAGGTGTAACGAAGGTCAATCATGGAAGATGGAGATTCTTGGTAATATCATTCCTTTTCTTTTCATCATTTTCCTTTGTACTTCGTTATTTCAATGGATTTTTGTGTTATTTGATTTAACCATCTAACAAGCTGATTTTTCCCTTGATTACATTGGTGAAACCGACATTTTGTAGAGAAATTTGTGTGTGTTCTTGTTTGCTTTCACTATTTTGCAGGTTACAGCCAAGACATCATACGAAATCCCTTCACCTTCATTAGAACACAGAAAAATGGGCGAATAAAAGATTTTCAAACGGTTTCTGGGTTTTGTAGATCTCACTCCTAGCTTTCTAGAACATCAAACGGTTTTAAATTTCATTGAGATTTGAGAAAGTAATGGGCATTTTAGTGATCGCAGTTTTTTTCAATTTAATTTTTAAACCCGCGTTTTTCTTTTGTCTATAACATTCTTTTTGTGGAGAATCGTGGAAAAAGTTTTCGGGGTTTTGAAGGTCTATCATTTAGCTTTCCATGGATATCTACCACTTAAAATTTTGTCAAGTTTTGAGCAAGTTATCGCTGTTTTAATTTGCTGCTGTCATTAATGTCTTATTTATTTATTTTTTGTTTGTGTTGCTAATCTTCTCTTGTAGCGTGTGGCGATCCCCATTCGTGTGTCGAAGACCATTGATTAAAGAGATTACTAATTCATTGTTTGCAAATTCGAATGTCGAAGACAAGATAAACAAACATTGTGCTTGTTTTTCTTTCATAGATTAGCAAACATTTGATTTTGGCGCATATAAAAAGAACACATGTCTTCTTTGATTGATTGTGCTTGCAAGATGGTAGGCAAGTATGCTCTCACTTGGTGAAAACCTCGTGATCAAAAAATCAGACCCATCTTTATTTGTTAATTACCCTTCACGATTCGGTAAATCGGAGTATCCTCTCCCCTTGCGCGTTCGTGCGAACCTAGGTGTAAGAGAAACGGTTACTGACTCTAGAACTTGGGCCTGTTCTGGTGGGAAAAAGTACTCACCCCAGGATGACTCAGACCGGTAGCACCCTGACACCGAGGGACTTCCAGCCGGTATATAAAAGGGGGTTCTTGGGGAAAGCCCAAGAATCACGAGCATGGTTCTGATGAGATGGATCTGAAAGGGGACTCTCGCCGCATGGATCACGCCCCACGAACGGAATGCCCAAATTAAAAACCTCTTGTCTTAGTGTCCAACCATTCTATTGGCCGTTGCTTGGTATAGTGCAGGGTACAGTATCATGCCCGAAGACACTCACTACTGATCCCCTTGAGTAGAGATAGCAATTCTTGGGATGTCACTACCCAAAGAATCTGAATTTGGTGTGCTCGAATGACATTAATGAGCCGTGGAGGGGAGCCAATGCCACCAAAATTCTAAGCTATCCGCTCTCGAGAAGGAAAGGTGTTTATCACCAATCCGGGGTATATCAGTGGGCTATACCAAGTATACAAACCCCTGGCCTATTGGCCTTTTTAGGATTGTGCTTATCTGATGTGTGATTGGTTACATTCAAAAAGCTGTGTTTGTCAAGTGTTTTCTGGTCTTATCACAGTTCGAAACAAAACTTTCATCAAACAGACCAAATTTTCCATCAAAAACGACAAGACAAACTTTTTGCATCTATCAAACTGCATTTAAATGTCTGAAGCACAATCGCTCTGATCAACTGCATTTGAGTTTACTGAACCGCATTTGCATATCCAAGACGCAACTGAAACTTCAAACGATGCATTTGCCTGTCAAAACTTAAAACTCCACATCCGAGACTGGAAGTCCTCAACTTGTCCACCATTTGTCAAACACTATCATCAAGAAGATTCTGTCAGAAACCAAACTTGATATTGCTCAAAGTCTTGTCTATTAGCTTGCATTAGTCACCATAGGTCTCATACCTCATTCATTTTTCGTTGCATACATTTGACATTAGACTATTCATAGGTTCACATTTTGCATACTTAGGATTAAGCAAATCTTAGTACACTTTGCAAAATCATTGTTTTCGAAATTAGACCCTCTTGGACCAAGTTATCAAACCTCCTTTTAGTCATTGTCCTCTTTTGTGAGATTCTTCCAACTCAAAAGTCTAGTTAGGGAGACTCACTAGTCATTTAGACCTAGTCAACTTGTCATTTCCAACAAAGACCTTTAGCAGTCAAAATCGAAAACAAAGTTTGAGCTTAGAAGTGCTTAGATAACCTTGTTTTACATTGCATACAAATTGCATACCTTACTCACAAAAATCCAAAAACATTAGTCATTCTAGTGGTCATCTTGAACCATAGACTTCACATAGTGCCATACTTGCATCTAGTTGTCATTCCCATTTGAGCAATCTCATTTCATGGTTGAAACCAGACTTCAAAAACAAAAGAGACAAATGGAAAACTTTAGGCAAGACCCCCCGTATAATGTCAACAATCCTCCACATGACCCAAGTTGGACCTTTTACGATCCATTTACCAATGTAGACAATCAACCTCCAACAATAATGCAATCCACATCAAACAGTCCATTCGAACAATTTTTGCAAAGAGATGAAAATGGTCAACTACTCCAGGAAAACATAGAGGCATTGACACAAGACCCAGAGGCCTATCAGATGGTTGAAGCAATAGCTCGTCAGGACAGAGATAAATTCGTAGCTATGCTTTTGAGTGAAGGAGCTAAGTTACCACCAGAATTTGACACTACTACCAACAACACACATAACATGTCACATAGTGGTCAACCTCTAAATACCATGAGCAATACTTCCTTTGGGACCACAATGACAATGCATACCACTCCCAACGTCCCAAACACCACCAACATCCCCAACATCACAAATACCACGACAGCCAATACCACGACAGTAAATGCCATGGGGGCATCATCAAGTCAAAACAAACCCCCTTTGACAACTTCATTTTCTACCATGAACACAACTTCGACACATTCATCCAGTGGTATTTCACATAATCCTTTGGGAGGAGCCACAGGACGTATCTTTATCCAAGGACAACAACAAAACGTCAACATGACAACACAGTCAAATGTCATTGCCTCCCAAGGTCCAAACACAAATGTTCCCCTTGTTCAAAATCAACAATTTACACAAGGTGGCCAAATAACACAACCCATGACATCATCGACACACTATAACAGTCATGGCCACAACATCCCTCAACTAGCAACACACATGGCTGAGGGACACATCCCAACATATTCATCCAACATTCATACTCATCAACATGCACCCAATCATAACTTCCAATACCAACAACACACGTCATACGTACCACAACAATCCATACCACCACAATACACCAACATTCATGCACACCAGACAGGAACACATGGTGTGCCAGGCAATCCAACATATGGAAACATAAACGACCCTACCATAGATGAACTCAAAGCAAGAATGAGGGATATGGAGAAAACTATGCAAAACATGTACATTTCAGGCAAGAAATCAGAAATATCATATGACCTAGATGTATACCCATTTGACACAAGCTTATACATGCTTGCATTTCCACCAGGATACGTGTCACCCAACTTCACAAAATATAGAGGCAAGAAAAATCCCATTGAACATGTTCGCGAATTCGCAACCAACTGTATGGATATCGCCTATGAACCAACATACTTGATGAGACTTTCTTCCAAAAGTCTGGTGGGTCAAGCCCTTGAATGGTTTTCAACTCAAAAAGATATCCAGACATGGGATGAGCTCAAACGAAAATTCATAAGAAATTACACGTACAACATTGACATGGATACCTCTATCACTAGCTTGTGCAATCTCACGCAAGAAGACTCTGGTGAGACATTTATTCCATTCTTTCAAAAATGGAGAAGCCTTGCTAGTCGATGTCACATTGACATTCTTGAAATGGAAAAATTCGACATGTTCGTCCAAACACTCCTAGGACCCCTAAAATTCGTATTGCAAATACATTGTTGCACAAACTTCACAAAATTGGTCGAAAAGGGAGTCCAGATTGAGAAAGCACTTATCGCAAAGGGAGAACTGAGATATGGTTCCAAAAACACGAACGTCAATCCACCAGCTGACAAAAACAAATATTGGGTTAAGAATAAGCATGTTACAAATGACGATGTTGTTGATGCCAAGACTACAAACACTGTAGGTCCCGTATTGGCCCTGAAAGGGGTTCAACAACAAAACAGACCAACAACGACATTGATACCTCCTCCCAATACTTCTTCAAACAATCAAAGTGGTCAAAACAGTCAAGGACAATATCGTCAAATGAGGCAATTTCCTAGGGGTCGCACATACACTCATTTGGGTGAACCCATTGAAGAAGTCCTTAAGAAATGCATCCAGCATGGGGTCATCACACTTCCGAAAATAAAACCATATGACCCGGGACAATTCAAACCAGCATGGTGGAATGACAATGCACTTTGCGAATACAATCGAATAAAAGGGTACACAACCTCCAACTATCGTTAATTGAAAAATATAATACAAGACCTTATTGAAAATCACACCATCGAAGTAGGTGGATCACAATTCACCACCAATTCGGATCATACTATCCACAAGAATCCACTATAGGATCATGGTTCTCATAATGCTTCCAGTTCAAGTTCACAGAACCAAGCTAACTTTGCCCGAGCCAAGTACGACTATTCTGGTGGACCTATTATAAATAATGTCAGAACTGATGATGAATACATCAATACCATCATGGTCAAGAGAGCACCCCAGTGTAATGCTACTACACGAAGTGGCAAGGTCACTATAGCTGGTCCGCCTCCCACTAGACAAGCCAAGATCACTATACCGGGCCCATCAGCTAAACAACCACAACCTGCTAAACAGCCAAAACCTGTCTCAACCCCACAGCAATGGAAACCCAAGAGTCAGTTCAACCTCATTGACCAACTAGGAAAGACTCCCGCGCAAATATCTATCCTTGAGCTGCTTCGTATCTCTCCTGCGCACAAAGAAATCCTAGACAAAACTCTCCTAGAGTCATCAGTCCCTAAGGACATCGATGTCAATCAATTTGAAACTATGGTGGGATATCTCACCACGCCGCACCATGTCACCTTTTCCGACCAAGACTACTCATCACATAAAACCAACCACAATGACGCATTACACATAGAAACTTTTGTCCACAAGCACAAAGTTAGACGGGTTTTAGTAGATGGCGGAGCAGGGTTGAATATATGCTCCCTCAAATTGGTTAAGGCTCTTGGGTTCTCTGATGCGTGCGTAGACCCAACGAAAAGCATAGTGATCAAAGCATATGATGACAAGGAACGTTCTTCACGGGGTGTTATCTCTCTCCCTATCAGAGTGGGACCGGTCATTGTAGACACAACTTGCCAGGTCCTGGATTTGGAACTACCATATAACATCTTACTTGGTCGTCCATGGATCCATGCATTAAAAGTTGTTCCATCGACATATCACCTATGCCTCAAGTTTCCTTTCGATGGCATAGAAGTAACCATATACGGAGACCCCAACCCCTTCCAATATTGTACCAACTTAAGGGGTATCTCCGAAAACCATGTACCTATTAATCAAGAAGCACCTGGCTCCTCGTCATCCAAATACATCGACCCTTCCATGCTCATGTCATCTTCCACATCTGCTCCATCCACGTCTTCCACCGTACCACCACCTTCCACCAACCCTAAGACTGAATCAACTGTCAAAATCCAGGACCTCGGTTATGGAGAATTCAAACTAAATACAACATACAACATAACTAGAATACCCACTCCTCCAAAGATACATGGTCGGCCATGTTTCAGAATGGAACCTCAAAAAACTTTCAAAGTTCCACCGAATACAATTTTTATCAAGTGGGGAGACATGAGTGATGAAGACCTTGCAGACATCACAGGATGGATCTATAAGGATACAGTCGCATTACCTCCATTGCCAGTTCAAAAATATGGCAAGGGTTACAACATCATGAAGGCTAAAGGCTACGATGGTACTAGTGGCCTTGGAAAAAGTAAAAATGGTCGAAGGGAACCCATAGAAACTTTTCAAACTCCGAAGTATCTTGGATTAGGGTTTGGGTCACCTGAAAATGATGATCAACGTACCTCTGGACTTTCAAATGAGCGAGTACATGCTTCTGACAGTGTCAAGACTACTAGGGAAACCCTCACCGAAACAGACTCCCATGAGTGGGAATTTGGCTCGGAATGATCCCTAAGTGACTGTTGTCTTGACGATTTATTTGTCAAACTAGGGGAACTGACCTCTGAACAACGATTCTGGCAAACATTCAAAATCGAACAGGCACCAAATAATCAAAGTCCTACTACCTCCTCCCATGCCATACAACACCCATCATCTGAACCCCATCAGTCCAATCAATCCAATCAGTCCAATCAGTCCAAAGTGTCAAACGACATTGATAACCAGAACTCTAAAACCTTCACTCCTTATTACGACAACGAATATGACACTAGTGAAGGAGAATATTGGATAGAGTCCGATGTAGAGTTGGATGATGATAACCTCATATACAACATCATTGAATCCATTTGCATGCTATCCACATCCTCACCCCAGTTCACTAGCCTTGACAATGGCATCTCCTTAGTTTACCAAGAATTAGTCAATTGGGACCAACAAGGACCGCCAGTTCTAGACACATTTCAGAATGATGAGGCAATCGCCAAATTCATGGGACTACGAGAAAGCATACCCAGTGGGGACCACAAATCAGGATTTGCCATTGATTTGGACTGCATGGCATACTTCGGAAAGACTGTTCAGTCCTTTAGTCGCAAAAGTAAAAATAAAGTAAAAAATGAAATGTCTCTAGGTGAAAACCAAAAGGCACCTCTTGACGATAAAATAGTAAAAATAAAGGACGTATCTGCAGGTGAAAACCTCTCGGAGGCGACCAAAGATGGAGGACTAGACTTTCTCCCCATACAACAGGAGAAATTGGCCATGCTTATTGAGGACACAATAGAGGATAACATTTCAACTGCAAAAGACCCCAAGATGTTCCTATTTGCGGCATCATTGACTGATGAAGAGAAACCAGAATTTCATAAATTCTTTGCAGAACAGAAAATCAACTTTGCATGGTCCTACGCTGACATGCCAGGATTGGACCCAACACTGGTTCTGCATCATCTGCCACTATTACCCAATGCTAAACCAGTCAAGCAGAAGTTGTGCAAAATGCACCCTCAAGTTGCTCTATTGGTCAAGGTCGAGTTAAAGAAATTACTGGATGCCGGATTCATAAGGTCTATAGATTATGCTGATTGGATTTCCAACCTAGTGTCGGTGACAAAGGCAAATGGGCTGATTCGGGTATGTACAGACTTTCGGGATCTAAATAAAGCATGTCCCAAGGATGACTTTCCTTTGCCCAACATTGACATCATAGTTGACCTAATTGTAGGACATGAGATGCTATCCCTCATGGATGGTTTCTCCGGCTATAACCAAATCTGCATTGCTCCTGAGGATCAGCACAAAATAGCATTTACTTGCCCATGGGGTACATACTGTTGGAACGTCATGCCCTTTGGTCTCAAAAATGCAGGTGCCACATATCAAAGGGATTTGACCATGATCTTCCATGACATGATGCACAATATAATGGAAGATTATGTAGACGACCTGTTGGCCAAATCAACAACTAGGAAAGATCATTTGAAGATACTCGACAAAATTTTTAAGAGACTTGAAGAGTACAAAGTTTGGCTAAACCCTAAGAAGTGTGTTTTTGGGGTCACATCAGGAAAACTATTGGGATACATAGTCTCCGAAAGAGGCATAGAGGTCTATCCGTCAAAGGTCAAAGCAATCATAGACATGCCTCCACCCAAAGGGATCAGTGAACTCAGAACTCTGCAAGGCAGAGTACAATCTATTCATCGTTTCATAGCCCAATTGGCAGATAAGTGCCACCCATTCCAGTATCTGTTGCGCAAGAGTGTCCCCTTTGTACGGATGGACAAATGTCAAGAGGCCTTCCAACAAATCAAAGATTATCTGTTGTCAACACCAGTCCTCATGCCGCCCATTCATGGAAAGCCGTTAATTCTATACATCTCAACTACTAGTTCAACACTGGGGGCATTTTTTGGCCCAAAATGATCATGAAGGAAAAGAAAGAGCAATCTATTACATCAGCCGCACACTGATACGCTATGAGTTGAATTATACATACATTGAACGTGCATGCCTCACTGTTGTCTTTGCATCCCAAAAACTAAGACACTATATGCTTAGTCATCAGACACAACTGGTTGCCAAAATTGATCCGTTGAAATATCTACTAAGTCGAGTAGCATTAACAGGCCGGTTGGCAAAATGGGTCATGATACTAAGTGAGTATGACATACAGTATGTTGAGCGTAAGGCAATAAAAGGGCAAATAATAGCATATCAACTAGCGGATGCACCAATTCAAGCCACTCATCCACTAGTAACTGATTTTCCCGATGAGTCCATTTTTCATGCAAAATTGGCAACACCATGGAAGCTATATTTTGATGGGTCTCATACTGGTCATGGCTCAGGCGCTGGAATCTTGTTTATCACACCGCAGGGAGATTCAATTCCTAAGTCATTCAGGATCGCTTTCCCTTGTACAAATAACATTGCTAAATATGAAGCACTAGTCATAGGTCTCAAGTTGGCAATCAAATGGAAAATTCAAACATTGCTTGTATTCGAGGATTCCCAGTTGGTAATCAACCAAGTGAATGATGATTATGAAACAAAGGATGAGAAGTTGCTTCCCTACAAGAGGATGGTAAATAGTTTCCTGACATACTTTCAATCGATCTC